>JAGXCT010036955.1:0-91138 GCA_022495035.1 Philopotamus ludificatus | reverse complement strand
TTCGATACTTTAGACATCTCGCCAGAAGAAACGATAGCCTGGAGAAGCTCATCGCGCTTGAAAACGTACAAGGACGCAGGTAAAGGGCAGGGCGCCCATCTGCTGAAACGACCAAGTGAAAACCTCCACAGGCTCTATCGTAGTAGCTCCGATGCGAGATACAGAATGCAGAGAATCCTGGAGACACAAAATCAATAATTTTCGGAACAAGAATGATCACGATCCTCAGACATGAGGATGCCGACTAAAGAAGAATCTCTATCAGTTTCTTATAACATCCTTCCATATTTCTATCAACTCATTAATACGATTGAAGTAAAACTCCCTCGAGTCTGAAACAAAAAGTACAAAGGGGAAGTTTTTATCTGTTTTATATTTTTTTCCCCCCAGTGATCTGAATAAATGATAATCTGTGGAATATGGTGGATGTTTGATAACATCCCAATTCAATTCATTAAGTTTATGTTGGATCATCATGGTCACATGTGGTCGCGATGCAACACTGCCCCTTTTCTGTACATCAATTCTGGTCTGTGTTTAATTGTTGACTGTTGTTAATTCCGCTGTAATTGTTTGATTACGTTCTAAGAGTTCAAAATACACAATACCCTTGCAATCCCACCAAACAAAAAAACATTACTTTTATGGATTTCGGCTTTCGAAGATGTTTATGGAGCTTATCTAGGTATGTCCCAATGTCTTTTCAGTGTTACGTTATTATTATACACTACCCATTTATCATCTCTAGTCATCAATCGATGCAAAAAATACGCCTTTATTTCACACTTAAAGCAATACGGTCGAATATATTGGAAACTGACAATTGATGAAGAATCCAAACGTCTTACCGCGAAATCCAAACGTCAGTTAGTTTCCGGATAATTCCCTATAGAGTATTCCAAAAGATGGTTGGACCATAAATTGCATATAAAAATTTCTGTCACTGTATCAACGTTATTCCTGGTGTTCTTCATTTGCCTATTCTGTCGCGTTGTCGTTAGAGATCCGCATTGCTAATGCTTTCTTCTGAAGCTTACAACGATTCTTTTAGATTCTCTACGTTTATATCTCTCAACCCAAGCGTATTAACAGGGTCTATTATCTCCGATCTCCAATTGCAACGAACGTTTGACACTCCAGATATTTCTATCCTTGATGCTTTGACCTTTACTGGGAGAGGGGGAGAGAGTTCTCCCATCCTTACACACATACATGCTCCGTATCCTCAAACTCCGTAGTACTGCCACAAAAGGGAATAATCTTAGTCACCCAAAAATAAATGCTAGGATAGCACCGTAAGTTAACCCTTACTGTATAGGTCCCTTCGTAAACATGTTCGGATGGTAGCAATGCCCTCAGCCTGGCGACTGTTTTTTTCGCTAAGGTCTGCGGCGTTGGACTGCCGGCCTAAAGAGGGATTTGTCCCTCTGTAACGCTAACGGTTCAAAACGTGCCTGGACTACGCAGCCAAATACTGTTGTTCTTGGGGTATTCTGAAGGGCGGAGGCAACATCAACAATGACGAACACGCGAAGAATGACAAAATAAAAGCCATACGAAATGCATATAAGATTTAATTCCTCTATATCAGGCGTCGGCAACATATTTTCAAGTGGAATATTTTCAGATATTTCAGATTTCCAAACTGACGATCTTTTTAAGCAATAATTGATTTCTAGCAAAGCTACTAAAGCATTTACTTAAATGTATTCAAAGATTTAAATCGGACATGATGAGCTGTATCATAATAACGAAGATGTTGTATTCAAGAAAAAGAAATTAAGAGTTATATGGTTATATTAATGTTTTTACTCCGTTTATAAAATACGCGATTTCTTCTTTCTAATATATATTTTACTTATGAAAAAGAAAAGAGATTTTTTTCTGCGATGATTCAAATTAAACAGAGTAATGCTTCTGGAATCTGAGTAATATTCAGTCGTCCATATTTGGATTGTAATTTTTTCATGGTGTTGATCATATTACTTAGTTTATTTAAATAATGATATATTCCTTCACATATTCCAGTCGAATATTCACTCGATTTTATTTAAATTTATTTCCGTCCGCCTGAATAATTTATTTTAACCGCCGTTTTATATCCAGTCGAATTTTATTTCCATCAATGAATAAGACTGAAGCCAGTATCCGTTCTTGTTCTCTACTGATTTACAAAATATATTCGTTGAGCTTTATTTATGAATAATAGCATATTAGCTAATTAAATCGATCGATATTTGTTTTCGACCACTCTCCATTAATTATCGCCTTAAATATGATCACTGACCTCGCCATAATCGATGGGACAAACCATGACAAAACTGTTGATACAAGCAATTTACAAGACCTGTCCCACACTGGAATGTATCGATCTTTCCATGTGATCTACGTGAGAAATTCGTTACACGAGTGTTAACCAAATTTTCTTTGAATTATGTAATTAACTAACCGATACCGGGCATATGGGTATTGTATTGCGAATTGAAACGATGGCGATATTTTCGCTCGCGAGTATCGGAAGGCAGGGGGTACTCGGGTTCCGGTATCGATTATATCGCAACCGGTTTTGCAGGATCCGTGGCTGCAGCGGGAGATGCGAGCGCCGATGAATGAATCTCCCAACACTTGACCATATTATCGGCTTTCTAATCATAGTTCTTCGCCGAACGGAATGTTATCTCGCTTTACGACAACGAATTACTTTTAGAGTCGCAAGGTGATGTCCCACAGCTGCCGCTATGGTCGATTATGTCACGGAACTGCCCGACAGTTTCAATGTTAGGATTGTTAAATTTACTATTAGTGTCGAGCCATTAAACGATACGTTGCGAATTTGACATTGTTTATTAGTAGAATGTCGACGAGAATACATGTTGATAAACAAATGAATGTGTCTAATTTGAAAAATTATATTCAATTGTTTTGATTTAGATTTAAAATTTTATAGACAATCATAAATAAGTCAATTCTTAGAACATTGCACTTCTCTAAGTAAATACCGGCCACGTATTAGTATAATAATTGATACTTGATATCAATTGGAGTAACATGTGATAAAGTTATTGAACAATGTTTGTATTGTACTTCATAATATTTTTAATTGATAATAATAATATTAATTTGTTTACAGTTGAATCGAGATCGCACATAGCACCACATAATCTAGTCAGAAGAAGCCTCGAACCCACGTTCAGCAACGAAAATACTGATAAGGATTACGAAGCTGATCAAGGATATGGAAAGGATGAAAATGTACTCAACGACGAAGAAGGTAAACTATGCCGATACATGTATATATATGTAATATAAAAACATGTTTTTAATGCATTAATGCTTGTCTGTTATAATAGATGATAGTGATGAAGATGAGGATGACGTAGAACCGGGTGAACAAACTGGAGAACCGTCTAAAATAACGTCTCCCTCTAGAAATATCACTATTCGTTTAGGAGAAACAGCATATTTGCCATGCAACGTCGTAAACTTGGGTAAGAAACGATTTTACATTGCTTCAATTTAATTATCGTGGGATTATTTATGTTTATAACAATTCTGTAATGTTATTACAGGCGTAACTAGTTTTCTTTGGGTAAAAGATAAAGATGTCACCTTATACATGACGAGATTGAAAGGCGGCGGAGACGACAGAGTCAATTTGTACGTATATATAACATTTGTTGTATCGCATTAATAAATTATTTATATTTTATTTGCATTTTTTATTCCGACAGATTTGAAAACAACACAATATCCATTCAAAATTTTAAAAAGAACGATATTGGAATGTATACGTGTAAGCTTTTAAACAAGGAGCGATCTAACGTCACATATTATGTAGATATCTTTACGCCGCCAAAGATTGAAAAGATGTTACCAGACGAGAAATCGCGAACAATCCTGGAAAATAATGAACTGGTCTTGGAATGCAGAGCTTCTGGCAATCCTAAACCTACGATAAAATGGAGCTTAGAAGTACGATTACAATCAATTGTGTTTTTTTTATATATATATATTAATATTAAATTGTATTTATAATTTATAGGGTTATCGTGTCGAGGAAGATGCAGATTTAAAGTTCCACGATCAATCCATAATAATCAAACACGCAAAACGAAAGCACGGCGGTACTTATCAATGCCTAGCCGAAAACGGTGACAAGATTTTAGGTCACGGAAACGCTTTAATCAGGGTTTTGTGTAAGTTTATTATTCACAATATAATAATATTATATTCATTCAGTTCATTAAGTCAAGTAAAAATTTTGGGGGCCTTACTTTTTTTTGTTAATAACTTAATGAGAGTTTTTTAGATTTTTTTAGACTTTGTCCATCAATAAATCAATTGTCGCTATATTAACTATTTCTTAGAATATTAACTCTATATTAACGACTTCAGTTGAATAAATACTTTCAAAAGTTCGCACACAACTGATACGTTTTTATATTGATAAAAACAATATAAATTTTAAACCTTGAAGGTCTTTTCGGGACCCCTTAGTATTTTGAGAGCCTCTCTGGGCGCTTAATCCGCCTTTGTATTTATCTGTATTTAATTATTAAAAAAATATTTCAGACAAGCCGAGAGTTCATATCAAAAAATCCGTAGTCAACACCGACGAAGGCTACGAAGGCGTATTATTCTGCAGCGTACAGAGTGATCCGAAGTACGTAAACCGCTTAATCTATTCATTTATGTTGAAAAGAATAAAATTAATAAAAAATTATTATCGTAGGTCTTCAATCATTTGGATGAAAGACAACAAAATGATTGACGGAAAAAATATGCTCCATAAATATCGTGTTATTGATTCGCACACGGACAATCATTCAACGTTAAAAATCATGAACGTCAATGCTGAAGATTTCGGAACATATGTTTGCAACGTACGTATTATTATTTATGTGCGATAAATATTACATCTACGTTTATAATAACTCTATGTAATTATTCAGGCTACGAGTTCAATCGGACACGCCCTCGGTCACGTGACGTTGGTGAAGCAGCCGGGACGAGCTTTATGGATCGGAGGCAGTCAAACCTCAGAGGATTCAGGCCCCACACTAAAATGGACTGTCGATTCTGTTCAACCCTTGACAAATGTTGAAATTAAATATTTCAAAATGGACGAAGTAAATTAAAATCCGATTCAATGAATTATGTTTTTTTTTTGTAATAAATCATTAATATATTTTTAAAATAATATAGACTAAGCCGGATGAAGTCGAAGGAGAATGGATAATCGATCATCCCCGCTTTGAGAATCCGACCGGAGGAAAATACACAATTACACACGTTATTCAAGGATTAAAACCAGGAAAATATGCTGCACATTTACGAGCACAAAACGCCCACGGTTGGGGCGAGCTGTCCGAGAAACATACATTCGATGGTGGTAAGAAATTTGTTTTCAAATATTTAATGCACCGTATTATAAAACATTACACGTGGGGGTAAAGGATTGATTAAAAATTGTGTTAAGATTCACAATTGTACCATAATCAATTGGGTTTGGCAAACGGTAACGGTTGCGGTGTAAAATGGATTGGATTACATGAAGACAAGATCATATTCAATGTTATGTTTAATGCTTCTGTGCATGGCAAAATAAATCTGAGTTTTATTATATATATATACTCAACATTTTTATAACTCGTCATCGTCAATCCATTTTAAATAAATCTAATATCAATATAATTGATTAATATTCATCGTTATTCAGTTTGGCATATATACTTTCTTCTTTATATTTGTTTTATATTACCACAGTTGTCGCCAAAAAAAATCCAAAGGGTACAAAAATTGTCCATCGTTATAATTTAATATATGTTCATAAATAATATTTTATATAATTAATATTAAATTCATAAAGCAATTTAATAGTTCGCGATGTCATCTTTGACTCCTGATGTCAGATTGACACCTCCCAGATAGCGAACACATTGATTGAACCGCTATGGTCATACTGGTGTGACAAATTTGGTCTCTTATTTTTGTGATTTTGCTATGAGAATGGACGATAAATGCTCAATTTATCGGCCATTTTAAGGATTTAAGTCGGGACTATTCCTAAACCAATCCAATATAGTTAATCCTGTATTTTTTAAAAATTATTATATAAGGGAATATTTAACATGGTTTTGATCAAAAATTTAAATATTGAAAATAAATCTCGATGACAAGGTTCAATATTATCTAGAAGTCTTCAAGAAAGAGCGTGACGACTAGCGTTCGACTTTTTTCGGTGACAACTGTATTTATTAATTTCACACTGCATGTTTTTTTAAGTTAATTTTATTTTGTGTTTATTTTTTCTTTCAATTATTTTCTTAGATTATCTAAGCAACGAGATAAGAGCTGAAGAAAGAGCTGAAGGTAAATTTTACATACTAATTGTTATGTACAGCACTATATATTATTTATTCATAAATTTTGCATGATTCTAAACTGAATAAAATTACGACTTGATAGATTAACAACAACTCACGTTCAATATTTTAAGCACATACTTATTATTCGATAATATCACTGCGAGTGATTATGCTATTTTCTGTCTCACTAATCAAGGAAAATATCGAGATGTTGTTCTTCGGTTGAATATATTTAAATCGCGTGAAATATTTATTTATATATACATACAATATTGATCAATTAGTTACGTAACTTGATCATATCCATTGCAGTCATGTAAAAAATAAAAGCCGATTATAATACAAAAAAGTAAATATTTATACAAAAAATATTAGGGGTACTTTTTAATAGTCGATTTTTACGAAATTGCATGTTATAAGACTTCATCAAAAAGCTAATCCAACGATTGTGACAAAAAATGTGATATTTACAAGGACATATTGACTATTCGGCAGTGTCAGAAATGGTTCAAACAATTCCGACATGTAGATTTTTACTTAAAAATCAAACCTTGAAGTGAGAAGGTAGTGAAAGTAGAAAATGAGGTATTACGGATCGAAATTAAAGCAAATTCAACCAATTCTATTCGTTCTATAGATAGCAGATACAGTCGGATACTCTTGGTGTAGAATGCAAGAACATTTAAAAATAATTAGCAAGATTCATATACTGGATGTGTGGATCACATCATTTAAGTGATGAAAGCAAATCTGTACGGGTTCGAATGTGTCAAGAATTAATACAATTAGAGGAAAATTCATCATTTCTTTGACATTTTGTGGTAGGGGATAAGATGTGGGTTATGTACACGAACCAATGTCAGACCAAACCAGTGCTACGGTCGAGATTTCTCTCAAAGAAGACTAAAGTCAAGCTCTACATGACCCTCATTAGGCCCGTCCTAACATAAGGATCTGAATGTTTGGCTTTGATAAATCAAGATGAGCGACAACTGGATATCCCGGAGAGGATAATTCTGAGACGAAAGTTTGAAGCCGTATTCGATGGTCTGGGAATGACGTATCCGAAACAAAGAGGAGCTGTACGACTATACAAGGATATACCGGTCACGGTTGTCATCAAAGTGTCCAGACTCTTGTGCCAGTCACTTGTCAAGGACATCGAACAGTCAGCCGCCGAAAAGGCTTATGGTTAACAAGCCTTCCATCTTCAAAGGAAAGGAAGACCAAGGCTGAGGCGATTGAACTATGTACATAGGGAAACTGCATCATTGAAACTTACCGAAAGATCGAGTGACTTAGAGGCAGATCGGATTATATGGAGAAGGGTGCTGGATGAGACCAGGGCTCTACAATAAGACTGTTGCTCCTATGATTAATGAATGAATGAAATTATTGGGATACAAATGGAATGGAATTATTCATTCATTATATTTAACCGATCTTGCTCCATCGGACTACCATTTATTCAGATCAATGCAGTACCTTTTATCTGACAAGAACTTGAAGAATATCGAAGAAGTGAAAATGGATCTGTAAATGTATGAAATACATGGAAGGATTCGTGACTCGGACCATGGCGAGTCTTTACTTTCGCCGGTGATAGAAATGTAAACACAGTTATAAGTTGCACATATCGACACATTTATTACATAGACAATATCATTGTTACACAGCTTCTTAAAGTCGATTATTGTTGCCATAGAAAGGACGAGAGGAGAGTCTCCAGAGTCGTCATGGCGGAGTAACGCAGGAGCGTGTTCACGCTGCAGCTACGGACAGAAGACTGCGCGGGGGAAGCGTGGTGCATTTCCGGGGACGCCAACGTGTGGTGTCGCCAGGACGCAACATGGCGTTAATTGAAATGATCTATGGAATAACCACCACAGATATCAATGTCTTTTTCATCTAAATCAAAAGATTTTTATGTACATGGAATATTAAAATTACTAGAAAGTTGTGGCTGTCAAGAAAGAATATATAATTAATAATTGATTCAGTAATATATATATCATCATCATTTGCCAGCCACGAGACACTCACTCGCTAAGCGTATGGACCTTACCAGACTCGTGAATGGTAGTCGTGGCCATAGATACCTAAGTCTCACACGTGATGTGAGGGCTCCCTTTTGTGTGCATACTTATATGACCCAATACGTCTTGGTGTGCAGCTTTTGTAAAGAGTTTTCCCTCTCTTAGCCATTGCTGACATTGGACGTGTATCTTCTACCACTGTTGGTATCGGATTTTACCCTTCCAACTGCGTCGGCGTTATCTGCTTATAACAAATCCCAAGTGACATATTTTATTTAAAAACACAACATTTTCGTTGAGTACCCCTTTTATTACGAATTTGTATGAGGCTGCTCATCAATCATTCAATTGATCAACACTGTATTTATATTTTAAAAATGTAACAAAAGACGAATTAAATTAATATGTTAACTAATATTTTTCAGCTCCCGTTTCGGAAATAGGATCCGGAGCACTCACAGTCAGAATGTCAACGGCGTCCGTATTTGTTTCTTCGTTATTATCTTACTGTCTAATGAGGATACTCTAAATGTTTCAAACATTCTTAATTACTTTCGAATTATTCCGTTTGCCACATTTAAAATGAAAGTGTGTGACAAAATATATATATATATACATGTAGATTGTTTGCAAAAATCAGACGTTTGCTATAAATATTAAATCTCTTCATCGAATACGTCACAATGACTGCCATTCGAAATCATCATCATCATCACCTAAAAATAATGGGCATTTAAACTATGATACAAATGTTATATGAATAGATGAGTGAAACGTTTAGATAAATATTTTTTGTTATTGTTATTGTACTTGGCGTTACGAGTCTGAATCTGTATCGGTTATATCTCTCAATTCAGGCTTAGTACAAAACGTACAATGTTTATGTACCACCATCACCGTCGTCGCTATGTATATATATATATATATATCGCTTAGCGACGACAGTGAAGCTGTTACGGGATAAAGATGATGTAGTGAAAGGTGAGAAGCAATCATGAATGTGTACGTATGTTTGTTTAGATTGAAATGTAGTATAATAAATTCGTTAGTTACGGCGTCATTCAATAAATTAAATTAAAAACGACAGAGGATGATTGATCGCTTTAGTTGTTCAGTCAAATATTTTTATGCTAACATTTTAAATTGTATTATAGACGTGTAAAACCGATGATAAAGATCTATTGATAAATATATCTCAAATACAGATGGATCATCCTCAATTCTTATAAAATATTTTAATTTACACAATTATTTATTATTTTATCATTAAATGTATTATATTAGTTAGTGTTTTTTTTTTTTTATATTAAGTTTAATATATCTAAGTCTTATGTACGAGAACAATTTGTGTCATAGGTTTTTTACAATAAGTACAATTTTTTGTAATTACACGTACCGTTTATACTTCTTTTTTATTCTAGTACGATCGGAATAATTTTTCAAAAGCAATAGCGTAATCGGATAGATTATTTTCTCTGCATCTTTTTATTAATTTATTAAATAATTCAACTCGAATATTGTACTGTAGCGAAATTATTCATTTTTAAATGTATATATCAGTTTTCTCAGCTAATAAATAAGTTAACTATTATTATATTTATATTTACACGTAATATGTGTATGTATGTTAACGAATGTGCACTGAAATCCAAAAATATTGATCAAATTGTATTTTTTTTTTTTTTAAATAAAGCAGAAGGGATTTGTTGTCAATTTTTCTTAATTGCTGCTCTGCAAGCTTCAGTAACATGCAGATTTGGTCTCAGCATAAATTTATTTAACGATAATTATATGAATAATTTGTGATCTGATTATAATTTGGGCCGCTACGACTTCTATAATATTATTATGTGCGCATGTGTGCATGGTAATATCTATTATTGATTTCTGAGAATAATGTTACCAATGATTAGTGTAAAACGTATTAATTATAACCTACGTTACTGCCGTCGCTTTATTAGCGATAGATATCAATTTCCTTGTAATTTTAAAGTGATGAATCTAACGAACGATTCCGTACAATTTATTGAATAATTCTATAGTTCGTCGCCGATTTGTCTTATTGAAAATAGAAAGGGTCTTCTCTAGTGTATAAATTAATTATTACAAACTATCCACAATACGGCTATAGAGAACCAATCACACAGTGCCTTCGATGTGAGATCTCGCTTCCTTTTGGAACCATTTTCAAAATATTGCTCTATACACTTTTGGTAATGAATCTATTTGTAGCTGTTTTACACGATATATTTATAACGTGAATCGCCTTCGAATTTTGGATCCAACAAGATTTTATAGTTTTTGATGTGTTTAGCACAATTTTATTAATAAAAAAAAGGCTTCGAGTGTCTTCAACAAAATGTGTCCTAGATTTTTCGCTAAAAAAATACTGAATTAAGGAAATGTGTAAATCGCTTATAAATGTAACTAATAAACGAGAAAACAATACATGTTGTTTTAATATATATAACATCCATAATTAATATCTCCTGTTTATCCGGTAAGAATTAGTAATACAGTGAAAGATCAATCTATCGTATACGTAGTCCTATGGACATATATTTCATATCTTGAATTATTTTTACTACAAATTATCTCACAGAGAGTTGATAGAATTTAATAATTCCAGACGGCGTAAGAAATTCGGGAGTAAAGCAATTTTATAAGGTAAATCAAAAAAAAAACTTTTACTTTTACTTGTCACATCAGCTTGTCACCAAATACCGTCGAGTAAACAGGTAAAATTTGGTATCATTTTCAAGCTCTATTTGTAGTCTACAAATTCTATTTTTTTTATCCCTTGTATAAATGTCAGGGCAAGAGATTGAGGAGACCCAATTACGATTTTTATGCTTTTTTATCCGATATGGAATTGAAGCCAAAAGAAGCTACTGAAACCATTTGCGAGATTTATGTCTTAAAACATCAAAAACGTCATAGATGGTCGAGTGGTGATAAAGAATTAAGAGATAAACTAAGATTAGGAAGATCTCTAAAGCTGGCTAATCCTGCTTTCAATTCGTTGTTGAAATCCGACACTCACAAAACCATAAAGGAATTATCACAAGATCTCGGCTATCCCTGATCAACAGTACAAGACTATTTGAAAAGGATCAGTAAAAAAATAGACAAGGAATTTGGTACCACACAAACTTTCGCTAACAGTGTAGAAACAAGCATAGCCATCTGCTCGTTGCTTTTGGCTACATATGAGACCGATCCGTTTCTGAGGATTGTTACTGGCGATGAAAGTGGATGTTATACAACAACCCATTAAAATGGGTTCACATTAAGTACCATTTTCATCCCTTCGACCTTCATTAACCTTGAAAAGGATACTTCTTTAGTGTTAACCAAGGACATATATTGCAACATGACAACACAAGGTAAGAATCAAACAGGAAGTTGGATTTAGAATCATATAGCGAGCTTAATCCTTTAACCCCTATATTCATACCGGTGTGACAACTGCCAATTCACCGCATTTTTGTATTTGTGAATTTATTTACGTACACCACATGATTATCTAAATTTCTCTAGTGGTCATAGGGTTAAGAATCTTCATTTACACGGTATGATGAAAATGAATTGGTTATAAATTTTGAATCTAAAATTGATAAAATCATGGCTGTATTTCATTCTCTTAAGGTCCACTATTTGAAAACAAATGAAATTAAATGTCAGTCGAGAAAAAAATTGTTTTAGTTAACAGTATTTTCCATTATAAATTCAATAATCTTGATCAGAATATACCGCAGACTATTCCGCTGGTACTTCAAGATTTAAAACGGTATGTGTGACATATCTTAATCATTCATTTAAGGCGTAAAAAATTTAGATTGACAGCCGATGAGGGTAACTGACGTCATTTAAACGTTAATCATAATGTAATCCAATCCCAGAGCGCATGCTCGATGCATCAGCACCATCGTCTGTATTACTGTATAATTTCCGAGAAAAGCTTTTCTCATCAGTAAATAAAAAATGATTAAAAAAAAAAACAAATGAATGAATAATTCAAAATGGCATTAAAAATAATTTTGAAATGAAACATCGCAAATATAATATTCCAGTTGTTTTTATTGCAGTTTTTGTCAATGTTCATGCGATAAATAAAAATATTCAGATGCAATAATGGAATCTGTCTTCAAATTCCGCTAGCACGACATACTATAATATAACAATCAAAGTTATAACAGTACAGAATGCGGAAGTGGTTAACAAGCTACAACTCAAACAGTGATAAGTATGTATGTATATTCTACAGTCTTCAATAATGAGTAGGGGAGAGTAGAAACGATAGTAATTCGACTAACATGTGTAAAATATGTTTACGTATTGTCAAACTACAGAGTACTGAAACAGCATAAAGATTGTTTATATTTATTCTAGCTTAGATAAATTCTATACAATAAATATGTAAATCAGATTTCATTTATAATACATATTTATAGTCATATATATTTTTATTTTTGTTTAAATTCATTAAAAATCTAGTTCACAGTGAGAGCGTAAAAGTACAATAGACCTTATATCAATATATATGCCTTAAGCTACATCATATAGACTTTACATGAACAGTCAAAAGAAGCGTTTTGACACAGTTTATATAGTGATTTCTTAACATTAACACCATTATAACTAAATATAATTACAATAATAGAAAGACATCGTTTTAAATTAATCAACACTGTTCCGCTCAGTCCCCACGTGTAATATGATCGATCTGAAGCGCACCAAACATACAATTTTGTGTCATACACGGAGAGAATTGTCAATTGCATCAGTTCGTTTGATTTAATCGTAAAAACTATATCACTATCGGTTGTGTAATTAAGACCGTTCGCTATGTTTGTGAGAGCGTTTAAAAATAATCTATAAAAATGCAATTTGTTCATCGATTATCTCATTATTTTATTTTACGTATAAATATATAAATTGTTATAAACGAAAAGATATTCATCTTATATTATTATTCTACAGTTCATTATTGTAAATATGCACTACACGTATCATAATAAATAAAAAAATGCATTGACGGTGTATAAATTAATCTGGATTATCATACTCGGACATGCTATGCATTTAAAATATTACACGATAATTTCGTGAATATTTTTTTAATCTACGATTTACTAGATGTATGATTTGAATTGCATTCGCACGGCAACAGATTTTTTTTCATTGATACATAACACTCGTTTGCAATAAGAGTTCCGGAATAAGATTATTTTCCAAATTAATATATCTTCAATTCAAAATTTTGGTCCAAAAATTTATTAGAATTTATTTCATGAAAACATTCTGAACACGTATCTCCCTTTGTATCTATATTTTGGATTAGAGGAGTACTATGGTATAAAAAAACAACAAAGGACATCTCGAAATGTAAAAGAATTTTAAGTTAATTTAATCCATTATAAAAATTCATGATTTTTCATGTAAGTGTTACGTTACAAGCATTGAAAAAAAATTAAGTGATTCGCAAAAAGATCTCTTGTAGTTAAACGGATTATTTCCACCGGTTTTGTAATAGAATTACCTGTTTTTACAGATTTTGATATGTAACGTCATCTCGTATACGATAAAAAAATTGTAGTGTATATCCTGTCTATGAAAAATACTATGATATACCCTGAGTATTAAATTATTAATTAATTTTCTACGTTAATTACAGTAAGTAAGTCAGAGGTTTGTAACGAAAACAGATAAAAAATGAAAAGAGCACGTGTTTAGTAAATATTTATTATAATATAGCTCATATTCAAAGAAAAAATAATAAACAATCGGTTAAAATAAAAAAAAAATCATCTGAATTATTATTACTCGTGTTTCTGAAATATGGGAAATTACACGGATAACAATACTATTTAGAACACAAGTCTCTATACATATATTCACAGCTAAGCGCTAAATTTTTACAATAACATATAATTGATCTAAGTACAATTCCATCGAAAAAACAAACGTCTCCGACGACCGAACCGATCGTCGGACGATTATATTATTATTACGAATTTGAAAGGGTTATAAACACATTTAATATTTTTTTTTTGTAAAACGATTAGTTACGACAGATGAAAGGCATACTTCATCGACACTCCGAAACACACACAGACGTTCAATCGAACGGTATTCAATTTTTGAAGAGTACATGACTGAATACAATCAAAGGTATACCACCGACAGATTAAAATAAGATATTGAATTATCGGAATGTGTGCTTTTTGAGAAGCGGAAAGATATTTACAAAACGTATCACTATTTTTAAAACAATCACTTACTAATCCATCGATTAATAAATTACCTATATTTATTCCGAACACAATATTGCACGTTATATTTAATAAAATGGGATTTTATCGGGGTAATTATATATGAAAACGGCAGTGTCTGCGTAAAATACCGTATCTTCCTCTGAACATCGTATCTCATACGCAACTATTCCTCAGAATATTCTCTATATATATATATATATATAATAGATGAACGATTAATATATGAAAATTTATTTATTTATCGACGGGTAAATTCCCGGATTTCATTTTTTTTTCAAATACAGTCGGCGCCGTTAAATACCACGATTACGTGTTAAACTTCCGATATATATCGATGCACTATTCCTTAATAGACGCATCTATTTTATGACAAAACGAAAACTAATGACCGGTAACAATAAGCGCAATAAATGAATAAACTCGTCGGAGAAAAGTTATGGCAATGAAAGTGTACGTCGAGGAATTGAGGACTCATCACAACATGGCAAATCATTTGTAACATCTCTTTTGAATCGAGAGACACTTGAAAGGATCGAGTCAAAGACGCGTTGCCGAGGATGAAATAATATATTTTAAATGTGGATTTATCGAGTAATTAACGCAGTTAACGTCGTTGAAGACGATGCATCGTGCATGAAATACATTTACGTTCTTAGTAATTAAAAAAAGGTTGCATACACCACAACGTTTCATTATATTTTATTTTGTACGTATTACGTGGGTTCCGAGACATGTTTGTGTGATTTAACGGCGACGACTGTATAATTTAGCACCTCTGACCTACTAAAAAATTTGTAACCACTTGGAATAATGCATCAGGCTCATAGTTTCCGAATCCGTTCTCTATTTATGCATAGACACTCCGTAAAAAAAAATGTAAAGGTAGCAATAAATAAATATTGTTTATTTCAATGACACTTTATTTATTTAAGCTTACAATATTTTCTTTCATAACTCATTACTAACCGGCTTACACATTACTGATATAATTATCTTATGAGAACTGTAACGAAGGATTACAGTCGAAAGCGAAACTCATTTAAAAAACAATATGTTGCATAAATAAAATTCAATTGCGTGAAATAAAATGTAAGATTGAGCTCCATTAAAAGTTATACTTACAACTATTTAAAATAAATACATACATATATCATAGATAAATATACAATATACAGTAGTTTTATAAAACAGTCGTTGCGTTCTTACAAGTCAACATAACAACTTCATATGTTAAACTTTACAATTTAAAACAGATAATTTATTGCCAGAGTTGCATCATCCCTGCCGTGGAAATGATTGAATCGGAGCGGTTTGATAACAAATTCATATATTATTAAAAATTTAATATTAATACTTTAGCGTTTTATTAATAACATAAAATAAAAAAAATATATACGTATAAATATATATTATATATGCGACCTTAACCCTTAAGCTCAGACAGTAATAATGTTTCATTGCACGAATAGTTAGTTATTCGGAATGATAAGGGTTAAAGTGAAATGTTCCTGAAATCTTCTTCAGCACACAGTAAAACCTATCGCAATTCAAACGCGCGCGGTGACAATATTTATTTAGTGCGTAATAAATAATAGAGCATAAATAGAGATTAGATGAATTGAAACCGTTGCGAAACGTTACCATTCCAATTGGTTAATTTGAATAAGTTGCACGTGTTCCTCTCGTCACACTCGACGAGGATAAATTCACTTTTTTTTTCTTCCAAATATTATTATTCATACTAAATTAAATTTTAATTACGTCGATTTGATGTCGTCTTAATAATCCTTTTTTTTGACATTGACCACATTTTCTTTTAAATATAACATTTAGAAATAGACACTTCAAAATCTGAATAGAAAATTGAAAAAAAAAATAATGTCAGTCGTGGAAATGAGAAATCTAATAAATTGATTTATATAAATTGTTTTAAGCAATTACTGTATCATTTTAATACTAAAAGTCAAATGTTTCTTCAACATCTTCAGAGTTTGCGAGCTCTTCCCGGCTGGAGGTGCCGAAACGACGGAACGTCATGTTTCCGGCGTCCAGATTGTTACCGACGTTACCCTCGTCCCGGCCAAAACTGTCCGTCTTGATCAAAGAATGATTGCTCACGGCCAAACAGCGACACTCGTTCTGCATAGATTTGTCTAATGTTTCCGAAGAAGAGTTTGAAAATTTTTGATTATCCTTGCGTTGAGCGACGCCGTCCGTCATCTTGTTGGGACATATGTCGCTCTGCAGCAGATAGTAGCTGGTCGGCGGTTTATAAGAGCTCTGGCCGTCGTTTTTCGTTGGATTTTTTTTATTGAACGACGTCGGCTCTTGCTTCTGTTTGTTGACTGACTTTAATGATTTTCCGAGATCGTGAGAACGCTGTCTGGAGTGGCCCTTGTGACACCGATCGACCGAATCGAATTTGTTGGGCATGCGTATGTTCTCGTTTTCAAACTGCTTGGAACTCAGATAATTTTTGAGATCGTTGACAAGATCCTCGCGGCACAGCGTGTCGTCGCTCGATCCTAAAACTAAGGAATGCGTGGACTTCCTGTTCAGTATCCTCTCCAGGGTGTGTTGTTGTTTCACCGGCGTTTTGTTTTCTGGAGCTTTGAATTCGCTATTCGAAGACTGATCGAGCAGCGCTTGGCTTATGGAAATGTAATTGTCGTTGTTGGTGCTGATGAAATGACAGAGGCTGCCGTTTTTGTTCCTCGCCCCGCAATTGGCTATCTGCACCATGTCCTCGGCGGATATTTGCAGCGACTTTTTTCTGGCGTCGACGAGCGTCGGCTTCTCCATCGTGTGATTGCGCATTGAATAATTGAAGTTTTCCTGATTGGGATGCGATGACACGTGCAATCCCGTGGTCGGATCGATTATATTCAACGATCCGCGTCGCTTAATTTTGGCACTTTTTGAAGTATTCTTACGGGAAGTTGATTTCCGATCTACGGTCGAGCTGTCGACCTTCCTCTGCGGCTTGTTATCTCGCCAGTCTTTAGCTTGCATTCGGACCTTTAAAGCGGTGGCGATTGCGTCGCTGTTGTCTTCGGACGTCGAACTCACGCTGCACTTTTTATTTTGCAACTTTTGATCTGCGAGTATCGAATAATGATAATTTCCGGCGGCGTCCGTTTTGACGACGGGACTGATCTCTGCGCTGTCCGAGCTGTCGTGCGTTAACGTCGGCAACATCAACTGAGGAGGGCCTCTGTATTCGGTGGTGTGTCGCCTCAAAGCTCTATCGGATTTTCGACGACTGGTATGCGGAACATTCGAAGTTTCGGGCATCACTCTGCTGTAAACGTATTTTTTGTCGTCGTTATTGCTATCCTTACTATTGACGGCGTTGCCTTTCTTATCGTAATCTTTAAACGACGAACCCATATCGACGTAGTGATTTCCCAACATCTTATAAGGAAGATTCGATTTTTTAACCGGCTTTTCGGCGAATGAAGCGTTCAAACTGTTGATGTCGTTTGAACACTTCGCCATCGATTCGTACAATTTGGAAGCGAGCTGATCGCTCTCGTCCAATTTCGCGGATTGCTTATCGATTTTCGTAGATCTATCCGAAATTCCTCTTACGTTATAATTTAATTTCTCATTTTCATATTTTTCTACGTTATATAAATAAGTATTTACAAGTTTTCCGTTTTTGTTTTTATCGCCGACGTGCGTGTTCTCGTCGGGATTGTTTGAAAATCTCAACATTGATTCATATATTTTGGAGGCAGACGAGTCATTATCGATTTTAGTTATTTTTCTTTCCAATTTATAAGATCTATCCGAAGATTCATTGTTCGTAGCATCCAAATCAGCAAAGTCTACATCACATAAATATGACAGTTTATCGTTTTTAATGATCGCTTTCGTGTCGGGCTTGTTGTAAATCTTTTCGTGCTTGTGTCCCGTCGAATTGAACATCGCTTCGGCCTTCGCTTTACTTTTGACGGGGTCATTTACGTGCGTTTCCGCCGAAAACATGGAACTATTGGCACCGTTTGAATTTTTTCTCGAATCGTCTCTATATTCGGATATGTCATATTTTGAATAATCCTTGCATTTCACGTTCGATTCTAATATTGTGAGAGGAAATCGCCCATACGTGTTATAAGACAGAGGGTCTTTGGAGGATGAAAAAGTGTTGGTGTTCGCAAATTGATTATCATCGTACGGAGGATACGGTAAGCTGGACACGGTGTCGTCGATATTTGCAGCTTGCCGTTTCATTACCTTTCGCGTCTGATTTTTGTATGAAAATTGACGAGTGTCAGACGTGGAGTATTCGCCGGGCAACGAAAGCAACATCCCTTCTTGTGAACTCGATTTAGATTGAAAGTGCATATTTAAGCTGTTATACCGGCCGGATGGAAGTGGAAGTGGTTGATTCGGAACATCATGATCCAAGGAAAGAGAGTGTGGAGGAGACCGCGCTGATTGGTCGTCTGCCTGCATGGGCAGTCACAGTTTTAACTCGTTAGCAATTTTGGAGGCAATATTTTTGAATCCTATACTCGTACCTGCAATAATAATCAAATTAATAAACAAAGCGATCTTTTCATATCGAAAATATTATAAACGACTGAATTTACCGGATATTCTCTTAAATCGCACGCCGTTTAACGAGAGTCGTGGCAATTTGCACACCTCGATTTCCCATTGCACTAAACTATCGGTATTAGGATCGCCATGAACACATAATAACAAAAATCTAAAAAAAAAAAAATTGTGAAACAAATGAACGACAACTGTCAAAAATTATTATTCAAATATATAACCTCTCTCTTTGTTCGTAGTCGCAATTGTTCGCATCTAAAACCTTACGTATTTCGGCCATGATTTCATTGGCGTCTCTGGGCGAGGTGGTTTTCATGCTCCATGTGAAGCGGAGCGATCTCGGTTTGACCTGCTCTTCGTTACCGGTGCTGTAAACGAATTCATAACATAATTATATACACGTCTTTCTGTCGCGCATAAACTAACTAAGATCGATATAAAAATTTATATAAAATCATTGAAACTGGTTAATGACCAGAAATTTACTGCGCAGCTTCATGCTCTATATTTATTAAATATCCTGGAAAATAGTATGACAACGTAAACAACGTTACCGTGGCCGAGATTAACTGCCGGATCTGAAAACTAATGCAATGGAGAGAACACTACGTACTGAGATCAAGCAGATTTATCGTCGTACTACGAAAAAATTATCGTACACAAAGGGTCAGTATTAAGAGAAGGGTATTATTTACATTTAACGATCAAAAAATCTCAATTTATTTTTAATATTTATAATCAGTGCAGTAATAAAAATAGAAAATTAAGCCATTCTATATACTCCAAATTTCATTTAAAAAAAAATTATAAAGCAAAATTATGTATTAAAATATCGTAAAATCAAAGAATTGCATTGTTGTAATGTGGAAACGATGTATAAAAAGCAACGTAAGCGGAAAATAAAACATAGTAATGCAGAAATAATTTAAAAACTTAAGAAATAAAAGAAATAATTACCCAAGCAAGGGCTGGGGTGCCCCTAAAACAGCTTTGGGGCCGCTACCATCCATAGGTCTACAACAAATTAATAACATGACAAACTAAAATGAAGGAAAAAGCACACTAACATAATACAGAATCAAAATTAATCACAAAAAAAAGAGAGAAAAACTCACATCCATCGATACAAACTGCATTAAGCATGAGAGTACGTACAAAAATGAGGTTTGCGTGAATTCATATCAAACGACATAATCCATATTTTACACAATGTCAACGTTAAACAAATACAAACACCGACGAATAAATAAAATTTTACACGGTCGTCATTAAAATCAACACAAAATTTTTTATTACGACCAAATTTTATTTTCATCAATATTTAAAATGATAAAAATTATATAAAAAAAATAATACATTCATGAAAAATGATTTCCTCGATGATGCAGTTTCTTGTCGAACTCATGCTAAAAACATTTGTGGCATATTAAGGTGTTAATAAAAAATATGGTTATTATATATATAATAGGTGTAAATGGGACTGAGTATAATAAAATGTGGAATAATAATTATAGTTCGGTGTTATAAACATTTGTGAGGAAAAAGCACTTAAAATTCAATTTGTATTAATCATATATTTATTTTGCGTACAAACCTCTTATGGACGTCTGGCTGAGAGAATATTCTTTGTTTGGTCGGATGACCGTCTCCGAATATCGAAAGGCTGTTTTGAAAAACGGGAACGTATAAGGAGCGGTACGGGTGCGGACGATTCGGGTTAATGTAACAATAGAATCGGTTATTACGCAGTACAAATCGATTTGTGATGTGAACATATTTTAGTAATGAGAGTTATATAAAATAATAAATAACCATTTCAGATTATGTACAGATAATAAATATATGATTAAATCAATTGTTAAGCACACACATATTTAATACCGACGACAAAAACACATGAATTTTATTTACGAACGATCGATGGCGGACACAGATAGGAATAATTACATAAATGTTAATCGTATTAGTAACAGCGATGAATAAGTCATGATAGCGAGGAATGTAAGGAATATATACGTAGAAAAACGGACGGGGATAGAAAAAAAATAAAATAATATGAGTAAGTTTTAAATTGATAAATTATAGAATAATCAAGATATAATAAAATAATATATATATGAAGATTACATATAATTTTTTTAACACATTGACAACGTTGCAACGTTAAAATATATATATTCTATGTAAAATTTGTCAACGTGTTAAAAAAATGTATATAATTATCTAATAGTTCTCATTGTACATGATATTAAATCAAATCATTATGGCATTCGAGTGTAGAATAATTTACACTCAACCGTCGAGTCTTTTTTTTCTGTTGTTACGAGAATTGATCCAACGGTTAAGTATATATTAATGCAAACCGATTCGATTAAACACTTCCCTTGTGATGATTACGTCATTCAATCTCTATATGAAAAAAGGATGCTATTCTATTTTTCTTCATTCTTTTTTAGAGAAATTTAACCATATTGACGTAATTATTATAAAATAAAGCAATTTCTTCAGAGGTTCTTGATGTCCTTTTGGCTCCAATCATTATACAAACCGTTCGGATTATTGATAGTTGATTATACAAGGTTTGATTTAAAAAAATGCGGAATTTTTAAATTTTACAGGCTATAAAATTCCAATTGTCAGAATGTTTTTGTCGTGTTGGTACACTTGTCTGTCATCCATCTTGAAATCGGTAGCCATGTTGGATTCATTTATTGTTGGCTGTAAAAATGTTGTGGTATGCTCAACGATTTATTACTTTTTGGCCAAAATCAACATCGGTATGATGCATCGGCCTCTGTATCCTCTTCCTATTTCATGGAATGACGACTTTTGAAGATAATGAGAGAATCGCCGTGTGACTTATTAAATTAAGATTCCGCATATTTTTTCTAATCAATCCTCGTATATATCGTGGATGATGATTATATGCAAAGATCAAACTACGTTTACATTGTATTTTATATTTAGTTTCATATTGTTTCACAAAATACAAAGATTAAATTAACAATTTCTTCAAAAGATTTGCAATTAGTGCATTTTAATTTATTTTAATGATACCGAGCCAATCTATACAGTGTACGTCGGAGCGATGGGGCGCAACACGTACCACTAAATGCGTCCGTCGATAATTACAAGCGATAACTAGTTGGCTCGCAATGGAGGAAATGATTATATGCATACGAATAAACTATATACATTTAATATATTACAAAATAAAAGGATTATTTAAATATTATAAATTTTCTTTAATCATTTTGACAATCTAATTGTACGCAAATCACAGTTTATTTATAATAAGGCACCCAATACTTTCAAATAAAATATGATACATTATCAATTTTTCATGCTGAGTGTGATCAAAAATTTTGAATTAAACGGCCTCGGATGTGAACATATCGGATTTGCTGCGATTTAAAAAATAATTGTACATGTCAAACGGTAAAAATAAGCTTTATATATATATATACAAATAACGATTACGATATTATTTTACCGATCTATACGATTAATTACTTACGATATTTAAACAATAATACATATCAATATGTAATCGGAAAAATTGATAATGTCAGATAATACAAAAAATAATAATTAATTGAATACCTCGAAAGTGTTACTCAAGTTATGTAAAAAAAAAATGATAAAGAAATTATTGCACGTGCACTTTCATTTTGTAACATTCTAGAATATCTTACGTAAAAATGACTATCTCAAAAAAAAAAAAAAATTAAAAATTTGCAAACATATAAATAGAAAATTTAATATATGAAACAAATAATAACTATACATAAATACATTATGATCATAATTTTCATAATACATGGAATATAATTTTTAAATCACCCCCCCTACTAATTTCAATCACATATTTAAAAACATCAAAATTTTACAATGCAATATATATTTATATACATTTTGAAATGCAATTTGATCCTAAAATTAATTAGTTAAATTGACTTTGGTACTAATTAGGCAAACCATAATGCTATGTCTTAGAATTTGTTAGCAAGAGTTGTTAATCAATCACGAATATCATTAAAAAAAAAAAACAAAAAACTCCATTAAATACGATATATAAATTTAACCAAAATCGAAAAAAAATTAAAAAGTTCAAATCTGAGAAAATTCGTTTATCCATAACTTTATTAACAACAAATTAGGAACCCAGGCATAAAAAAAATAATGAAAAAATATACACATAATTATTATATAAAATATAATTTCAAAGAATAAAAGCCACTTAAATAATAAAATAAAACAAGAAAAAATAAATGTTATGGAATACTGCTTTTATTCGCAGTACTTGAATATTGTCAATTTAAGCTAATATAGCCGAAATCATTCACAAGGATATATTCAAAGCTCGGTGTGAGAACGTCTGATGCGATCGTTCAGCACACGGTTCAATGTTGGACGGATTTTGAATCAACGCTGCTGCCATATTCGAAACGGATCGCAATTAACGCCCGGTTGATTCATCGATAAATAAAGCTTGTACAAAATGAAAATCGGATATACACGTATATATTTACAACGCGGACTGCAATATCTATTCATTACAATCTAACAAGAATCTTGTGCACGAGAAGTCCACGATTTATGAACTGATATCGAAATAATTAACGTGCATCGAGTATTTAATATAAAAAATAATAGTATGTTGATAGACATACATACAGACGATCGTGAGACAATTATCATAATAATATAGGGACGGGGGATTTAGCCAATGCAAAACTATCTATACAAAGGGATAGAGCGAGCTGTTAAAATCAATATAAAAAATAACGGTATTTTACGATTAAAATATTAAAAAAAAAAGGAAAAGGTTTGCGAATAATAAAAAAAAATATTTAATAAATGCATTTATCTTAGGAACCAGATATTTTAAATTTATTATAGCATTACAAATTAGTTTTTAAGATACAAATGCAAAAATCGATTGACATTTTATTCCGAGAGTATTAATACAGATTTAATTTCAATGTTTGCATCCGTCGTTGTTGCATAATAAAAAAAAAATAACGAAACGATTATTTACTGTTTATATAATAAGTTGAGATCACTTTTTTCATTGCACGAGGCCAAAACTGTCGGTTCACTGTCGAAGAACATGAGTGCGATAATTAACAAAAAAAAAATGCATTTAAAGAAGTAAAATAAAATAAGACGGCTCCACGATAGCGGAAACAAAATATATATATAGGGCCCTATTACTAAAATCACAATAATGCCTCGTTAGATTAAAAACATATTATTTATGGAAGTAATCTTCATTGCTCCGAATAACGCAAGTCACTGTACACCGTCTTGAGGAATGAGTCATTGATCGTAAAAGAAGTTGCCTCCGATCCGTTGTCCTCAACGGACGCCTCCTGGTATTTTGCTGGCCGGGGTGGCCACAGATTTGACGAGAAGCTGGGGACACTCATCCCCGTGGGCGTGTCAGTGATTTTGATTCAACCTGCGATTGAATTTATCACGTCAACAAATAAACCACTGTCTCATTCCCAATTTAATAAACTAAAAGTTGTACGGTATACATTCAATTTGTTCTCATTTCTCTCTCTCCAAAGATGCACAATACTTTAATTATGAATATGACTAGTTACACAGAAATTAAAAAATTTACATACATTTTCGTCTCCTTTGGTGTATAGTGACAATAAGAAGAGAGCAATATATGCAAATATAATATATAGAGGCATATCTTAGTGTAGTGGTTTTATAATAAGGTAAAATATATCGTAAATAATATAATATATATATATGATTTAAGAATACGAGATTTGATCAAACAATAATCAGAATTTTACGGTCCGTGCGAGTTTAACTGTCAAATTTTTTTGTCGTGTTGGTACACCTGTCTGTCATCCATCTTGATATTGGTAGCCATATTGGATTCCTACTTTATAGTTGGCTGTCAAAAAGGTTTCACGTGATTTGGTGTTAGCTTCGGCCTCCGTATTCAACAAACGTGATCCCTGCGACTTATTCCTATTACCGGAGATGAAAAAAACGGCATTTTGCCAACATTACAGAGAAAAGGACGGAATTGCTGTGACTAGCTAAATGTCATACTAAAAATTGTGTTCTAAAAGTGCGTCAACATATCTGATGAGTAGTCACGTTGAATGGAATATCAATATTGACGAATAAATAAAGATTTTATGCGTAATTTCTGCACATTTTTTGATCAAACCTCGTACATTACAACAACATAAAACAATAAAATAAACACAATGTTTTGCCTTCTGCTCAAAGAAAAAAGTGATACAAAAATTTGATAAGAAAAACATTTACAAAAAAACGGTCAGATAACTGATCCCGATGAAGATATACACGTATACATTATGCATATACGTCGAATTAGAAGTGAAAAAGAAATAAATCCATTACCAGTGTCAACAGACTCTATATATATAAACATTTTAATCGTTGCTACGAGATTATAATTAATATTTGAAAAAAATATTGGATACAAAACTCACATTTTCAGACTATGACGATATTACAATAAATGGATAATATAAACTTATCTTCGAATGTAGTGCTCCACTATTTCCCTTTAAACTATTTATCGTAACACACCCGATTATATAAACTGCAGTTGTAAAAAATCAATTTGTATCGATCGGAAATGCACTTTCAATTGCATAACATTTTTAAAACAATATGAATAATAATCTAATTAAAATCGCTATATTATAATATAATTTTTTATAAAAAATAATTTTGAACATTGAGATGAATCGGTTCTCAATCCGCCGAACGGTATATAGTTTTCGCTACAAAATACATGAACTATTTTTCCTCTTTTGGTAAAATATGTTGCGGCGTCCGGAAACTGTCAGGCAAAAAATATAAACAAACAATATTAGAAGCCATCTGTATAATTTGACCCTAAAAATAAATTTTATATTAGAGCGACGATACAGATAGCCCCATTTTTGGATTCCCAACGTATTTATAAATAAATTATACAGAGTTAGAAAACCATAGACCTAAGAGAAAGTGGCGACATTACATTAGAACGACTTATTCAATAACGTACTAAGTACAACTGACTGTTCATCCGGTGCTGAACACCGCCGAAATAATAAATCTGACACTAGGGATGTACGAAATACTTAATATATTGTTTAATTAATAATATCCATTTGTAAAAAAAATGGTACAAGTCCATTTTGATATAGAAAGTGAATCTGCATTGAGGAGGCTCTCAGATATTGAAAAAAAAAATTTGACATATTAAATAGCCGAAATTATTATTTTAGTAATCGAGATGATATTCAGCATTTTAACGATGTAAATGTAAACAAATTATTAGGAAGTTTAATTAAATAATTTACGAATAACATGTAATGAGATTATGATATACATGAAAAGTTATCGGAATATGAGAATTGAATTATCGGACGCTATTCAATTGTTATAAAAATATTTGTACTAATTGAGAACTATTAGAAAATTACATAAACATACGAGCGATTGATGTAATCATTTCCATAACAAGTTTGACTCGGAATTAGTGCACTCGTTAATTATGTAAAAAAAAATGTACGAGTAACAAGCTTGTTATGAAAAAAATTATATATATATATATATATACTTTCCTCAATAAAGAAAATAAATCGAATTGGGATAAAAAATAAATAAATACAACTATGAATATAGAATTAATAAATTCGTTAATAGAAGTAACATTTATTAAGTCATGCTTTCTATATATATTTCGTTTGTGAAATTCCTAAATATATATATATGTATATATATAAGAATAGAAAAAATAAAAAAGCCCTGCAATTTCTACGATTCGTTTAAAAATTTACTATTCTCTATGTGTGTGATACATCAAAACTTATATTAATGAGGATAATGAATGATATAAAAAGCATGGTGTAAATAAATCAACCATCTACATATTAAATATGTCAATTATTAAATTTGTAACACATTTAAACAGCCACAAGCAGAATGGACATTGCATCATAAAATAAATTAAAATAAAACCATTTAAATATGATAACCTCTGAAGATATGAAATTAAAAATATAAAAAGCATTGTGCATCCCTAGAAAAAATGGAAATCAATTAAAAAGGAAATATTAAAATTAAGAAAAACTCAACATATACACAACATCGACACATGTAGTTTTTTTTTTTGTTGTTAAGGACTTTGACTTGTTGATTAGCTTATTGTAACAGTGTTTCGTAATAATTTATTGAATTGGGATAAGTTATGGAAATATGAATACGCCGTCGACGAGAAATATACAGACAATCAATATTTGCACATTAATTAAATTCAATTACGATTTTTTTAGTAGAAAAATCATAGAAAAGCATCCCCCTTTCTTGAAAAATAATAAAAAAAAATAAATATGAACACACATTCAAAATCAAATCATTCATTCCGTAAATATTTAAAACACATCATTCGCACAATATTAAAATCGGATGAACAATGAAATTAATCTCAATCTTATCACGTCGCTCTCATTAATAAAGCATACATACTTCACATATATTTTACGTCAATAAACGCAATCATATTATACATCGTTCATACAGTTTAACGTTAATTAAAATTTACATTATAACACGTAAAATATTACATTTACATGCATAACGATTGAATTTAAAAAAAGTTTTTTATAACCATGAATATTGAGTACACAAAAAAAAAATGTAAACGATACATCGAAAAGTTAAAACAAAAATATTCAGAAAAACTTCAGCGAACTCGTTTGAATGAATATTAAATTTTTCAACAAAAAATATGTATACGTTTGAAGTTTTACTGTATATTTGAATAATACGACATATTTTAATATATAATTTGAAAATGAAACTCACCGTTTGCTAAACCTCGATGACAATTTCGAGAAAAATGAAGGTCTGGTTGAATGGGGTGATCCGTCGCCGGGGGCTCCGTATCCGCCGATGCCGGCGGACGCGTTTCGAGACGCTCTTGTTTGACCTTAATCATCGATAATAATATTTATTAAATAAAAAACGATCTCGACGGTTATACGTTGCGTATGATTGCGTTAATTCGTAATGTATACCTGAATGGAAGGTTGATCTAGAAGGAACGTTACGGGGGAAAGCTAACTGTTGTCGTGCAGTCGAATTAACCGTTGGATTCAAGCTGAAAATAATAAAAACGATATAAATATTATAAATAACGTCGATTGCGAACATCTAAATTATGGAAGTGGAGGGATGCGATTCGTCGTCGCAGCTTTTGATGATTGCACTGTCTCATTACCTCTGTCTGAGAGGATCGACGTTGTGCAACGATCCTAAAGTGGGTTGATCTGCCGGTGTGGCGGCGCCTTGCTGGCTGCCGTTGTTTCCACCGGCCGAGGACACTGAAGCGCTTTTGACGTGTCCTTTAGTGGGAACGGTGGGCGTGGCAGTGACTCCACCGCCACTCCCGCCGCCGGCGCCTGTGCCATTCGACGAATTCGAAGCGCCGGATCCTTTAGACGCATTATCGGCGCAACCCCCACTTCCACTGTTTGTTTACCCACATGATATTACGTATTATGAAAATGTTTTTATACCAAATCCATTAGTCGGCAAGGATAAAATAAAAATAAATCAGATTAGCGATCATTTCGTAAACCATACATTAATAAAAAAAATAAATAAAAACAGTGAGTTTATTAACCTAGAATTGTCTTGTATCAAAGAGGAATTGCTCGGTTTATCTGTGACTGCACCAGTTTTGGAATCGTAATTAACCGTCGAACGTCGTCCAACAGTGCCGCCGGTAGTTAAAGTTCTTTGTCCTGAAAAACGTAGAGAACATCGTCAAATAATCCAAACACATGAGCGAGAATGATTAAAAAAAAAAAAAGCGACTCTACTCACTAGGTTCGAGTTTAGGTTGGGCGGATGCCGGCCTCGTTGTCCCCTGTTGTATTTGCATTTGTGCTATGCGTGCTGTGTTTTCTTTAATACTAGCAGAATCAATTGTGTTCTAAAGCAAATTGATATGTAAAAATATTTTTTTTTCGACGAGTTTATAAAACGATGGCATCCAAAATGCATCGATTGTCGATAGTACCTGTCTTTTGAAATTAGATGGAGTCGATTGTGGCATCTGAGGTGTCGGAGGCGGCGGTTGTGTGGGCGGCGCCGTGCCCGTCGTCGGCTGACCGGCCCTCAACCCCTCGCCGCCCGAGGAGGCCCTTCGAGATGTGGGTTTGGCCGACGACGCCGATATCGACCGATGCACTCCACGGTGTGAGGGAGAGGCGGCATTCACCCCACCTTCAATTTTCAATCAATCGATCATATCCGCACGGATAATTAACAAAAAAAGAATTTTAAAAAATCGCAATAGAACCGAACAAACCTATTGTTGTCGAGTTTTGTTGATTGGTTGCGTTCGGTTGAGGAGCGCCGCCGATATTGCGTAGTGACAGAGATGACCCAGATCTTGAACCATCGGATTCAGGCTGCAAAACGAAACCGCCGATTAATTACAAAAAATAAAAATCATAACTTGCGTCGCAATCAGGTGCGACGACGACTTACATCGGTACTCTTTCTTCCTAATAATAAATAAGTCGCAAACACGTCGTCATATTTTGCCTCGGCTAATGACTTTTCTATATCTTGCCTGTTGTATCCCAAGCAGACGAGGGCCTCTGAAAATTCAATTTAGTATTAATTAAATTGATTATAAAATGGGCAACTATCCAAATATTAGATAAGATTACACAATTGCATCAATAGTAGCCTCGCCACAAATAATAGTAGATTAGAGCCATCAATACTTACACAATGTACTGTTTTATTAACTCGAATGCAATACCAACGCATGATAACAAGAATTTTAAAGAAATCAGCTTTTAAATAATAGTTTTATCATAAAAATGAGTTGGCATTACATTTTAGATAAAGACTTCACATGCTTTAAATTCAGTTTTAAGCTAAATTCATGCCGGACTTTAATCTACGTACATCCCGCTAATAACATAATTTTAAAATAAAAAAAAAACAATCAATGAAAAAATTGATTGTAATAATTACGCATGATTTAAACACAGAGAAGTTCTTTTATATCTAAGATAAATAATCAATTAAAATAAAGTAATGAACTGAGAAAAATAAAACCACAATTTATAATTTTTTTTGTGGTGAATAAATATTATCATAGTAATTCTATATCTGGACATCGGAAATACGAGAAGAGTCCATTAATACCCACGTAATATTTATATTTATCTAAATAATATCGTATAATCAAAGATAACTACTTTCATATTATTATGCAACGTCTAATTTAAATATAATATTAAAAATTACCATTATTTTATGTTAATATAAAGGTGGACAAGAAATTTTGCCATTTTTTTTTTCAGATAGTCTAGCTTGAATTAGTCTATGCGATGCTAGAAACTTTGTGAGATGTTTTTTTCATAGAACTGTTCGTTGGCTTTATTTTTCGTACATAAAAACATATGTCATTGCTTTTATTATTACTAAGAGTAAAATATATAAGCCAGATATCGAGGCTACGGAAACCAGTAACAAAATTCAAATTCCGATTCCAATCTGTAGTGGAGTAATACTACAACAAGACAAAAATATCCAAGAGCTGGACCGGAAAGTTTTATTAAATCCGTCGTTATTCAGCAGACCTTGCTCCATCTGACCATCCATCTGTTTAGATCTAGCAGGAGCATGGGAGTAGTCCTTTGGAAAAAAAAATCCAAAACGATGTTGAAAGTTACCTTAATTGATATTTTAATACAAACTCACAAAGTTTTCACAGAAGGAAGCATTGAAAATTTACAATATAGATTGAAAGAGATGCTCAATAATGATGAAAGTTGAATGTTGCACTACAAATAGATGGTTTAATTTCTGGTCCACCTAATATTTACTAAAGATAAAGAAACTTATATAACATGAATTATAAATATAACCGTCACAAATATGCGTCTTTCGTATTTATCGTATATAAATAGACACACAAAAATACAAGATGTATTTATCGATCTTATTAAATAATGGTCTTTGTAGCTGGAACATAACACGCATTGAGCCGACCACAGATATATTAAATTTCTTTCCAACATAAATGATTATATTCCGCATCGATAGTTCATTGCGGCATAGAAATAAAGGGGCCGGATGAACAGAAACAGAAATGAGAACCATTTAAATAATATCAACAAATAAAAATACAGCAAATAAGAAATATTCACAAGCAGTTTCATACGATTACTCAAAAAATGTACACGAAAAAATAAGCTAATATATCACATTCATCATTACAGATATAAAAAGAAATGTCGCAAGATATCGTACTGATAAAATAAATCTAAACATTTCGTATAATACTAATAACATACCCATTTGAACTGAAATTATGAAGAATAATTTAGACTTGTAGGAACAAAAGTGTCACTCCGGTGAGATATGTGAAAATAAAGAAAAATAATATAATCGATATAATTTTGAAGATATTTTTTTTAAAACGTAACCAAAAAATACTTTACGTAAAATTTTCTATACACATATTTAAACATTAGTAATTAATTTTTGAATATGTTATAAGATGCGGAACTTATTAATTATATTTTATGCATAAAAATAATTCAATTCACGTCAACCAGTTTTACCGCGGATGTTAGTAATATAAATAATATATAATATTCCGTTATTTGTCCGTGTACGCACCTATTCGTTTATGATCCTTAAAATCTTGCTGTGGTTCGGAATACGGATGCAATTCATCCTCTTCGTATCCGGTATTCATCCATCGATCACGCATAATAGCTTCTAATGTTGCACGCTTTTCAGGGTTTAAAACTAAAAATTTCTTTAATAAATTTTCACAGTCCGTGGACATGTAAAATGGTATTCTGAAAACGAAAATATTTTTTAATCCAACGTAATATTAATTTTATCGATAGAATAAACAAATGATTTACCTATATTTGCCTCTAAGTACTCTTTCTCTTAATTCTCTGAGTGTTGATCCGTCAAATGGAAGAGATCCTGACACTAATGTATATAAAATAACTCCTAATGACCAAACATCCACCTCGGGTCCAAAATACTTTTTACCTAAACATTTTTAACAATTAATAAGAATGTTAATACACTTCCATGAATGAATACAATAATCGTAGCATACTAATCGCACGATTTACATTTTTTATATGAATCAACGTACCTTGAAAAAGTTCAGGTGCAGCATACGGCGGACTTCCGCAGAAGGTATCTAATCGTCGGCCGGGTTTATATTCATTCGAAAACCCAAAGTCAGCTATCTTTATGTTCATTTCACCGTCGAGCAAAAGATTTTCAGCTTTCAGATCTCTGTGGATAATTAATTTTTGATGACAGTATTGAACGGCGCTGACGATCTGTCGAAATTTAGCTCGGGCCTCTTTCTCTTTCATCCGACCATGACTTACGAGGTAATCGAACACCTAAAAAAAAATTCAAAAATATATATATTTAATATATACGATATATTATAAATTATTTAACCCGTGAATTACCTCTCCTCCGGATGCGTACTCCATGACAAGATATAATGTTCTCTCTGTTTCAATTACTTGAAATAGTTTCACTATATTTGGATGGTCTAGCATTTTCATTATCCTCACCTAAAAATAGTTACGATCGCATTACATAGTAAATTTTTAATACTGGAATTGCATTAAAATCGTATATCGCATACCTCTCGGAACAACTTCTGCAAAGATCCAGGATTGAGCTGCGTTTTATCAATTATTTTGATAGCTACTTCTTTCCCGGTCGGCACATGTTTGGCCAATTTTACTTTCGCAAAATTGCCTTTACCTATTGTTTTAAGCAATTTGTATTTGCCTATGTGCGGTTCTTCCGCAGTTCGAGAGCGACCCGACGCCCGAGTTGCGCCTCCGGTCCCCGTCCCCGTCACCACATTCTGTGCCGACGATTCTGACGCACTCTAGAAATAAAAATACATACTCGTGACAAAGCTTTACAATTTTAAATCTCTAAACGCTATAACTAATTCATATATTATACGATTGATATAATCTACTGAACAGTTTATCTGATTTTTAAACATCGATGAAACCAAATCTATTAAGAGTATGCGAATAAACTCCTTGTTTATTTTTTTTACAGTGTAGAAGATTTAATATTAACGTATTCGACATATAACCCTTGCAAATCGGTAACATTCATGCTAATTTACGTTCACAAATGTTATTTCGAACGCCGAATCGTAAATATACAATATATTATAAACAAATTACCGATTTACACTTTTGTGGCAACATATGTGTGGCTAATTTGGTTGTAAATAACGTTACTAATTGAGATTTATCTTGTTCTACTGTTTCTAATTATAAGTAAGTATAACCCCAGACAATCTAATAATTTATATTGTGCAAATAATACAAAATTATAGGCATCGTATGTGCGTCACAATGTAATTTCAAATATAATACAAGTGATAATGTATTTAAATAACATGAAAAAAGTTATGGAACGATAATGTATATATCGGAAAAGCGTTATAAGGTTTAGCACAATTAATTTATCAATCAAAATATGTATATTTTCCCAGTTAGCGAAAAATATATAAACATGAACATTTGGTTATTATAATTGAGATATTTTTAATATTCTAATACTCGTATGTGTCATATATTTTTCCCGATTGCAGTTTTGCTAGTTTTTTCTCTGAAAAGTTAAAATTAATAGTTTTTACAGATATTTACAACTTAATATAAATACATATTACTAATGAAATGAATCAACACTTATAATACAATCATATTATCATGGAAATTGCTCACAACTTTACAGATATGGGAAAATATAAACTTAGAGATGACCATTCCAATAATAATTACGATTCCTAGAAGGATAACATTTTTAATGACTCAATTAGAACATACTTGTATAATCTCTTACGGAAAAACATCACTATCTCGCATGATAGTGACACTTTAATCATACGAATACGGCGAAGAATTTTCAATTCGAACATCGTACCCATCGTATTCATTACCTGTGCAGATTTATTCGCAGCTATAGTCGGTTGTCGTGCAGGACGAGGGGGTGGTGCGTGACGTTGAGTATCGCTAGCGGTCCTGGTGAGAGGTCGCTGCGGTCGAGTCACCCCCGCGCCGGTCGAATTGCGACTGGCTTCCGACCTACGGAATCCACCCTTGCTTCGACTATCACAATCGTCGGCATCGGCGGCAGCGTCTGTGCCCATATCGCTGATGCCGGACTTCAACAGGTTGCTCACGGCGCGGCCCCTGGCAGGTGCGGGAGCCCCCGTTGAATTTCTCATATTTTCCCCGCGGTTAAAATTGCTCTTTTCAGTCTGATTTATTTTTTTATCACTAACAATGTCACTAGGCGGGGCATCGGACGGACCTTCGGCCTTCTTCGACGCTATATTTTTCTCCATTTCCGTGATTTGCTGCCCCAAGCTTTGCAAAACAGACGTGGAATCCTGAATCACGGGCGTATCGTTGAACGATTTGAGCATGATGGGCGTTGTTCTGTTCACAGTCGGGACTTTATTGCAAAACTCTGTCCGTTTGGGGCTAATAACTTCACCGTAGCCGGTTCTTTGGTTTATTTGACTAAATACTTTGTCTGCGACTGCGCAAGCCGAACTGCTGCCAACGCCGGACGCCTGCGGTTTGTCCATCATTGCCAGCGATATGGCAGACGGTTCACCGTTTTCTGCTTTTCTGTCCAATCTGGTCGGATGAAGGAGTCCACGAACGCGGCTTTCGGGTTGGAGTTCTGTTGACGTCTGTTTTATTACGCCTCTGTTCTCCAACGCTCTCAATAGAAAATTGATGCGATTAGCCGACTCTGGACTCTTTGCATCAGACGATGAGAGGGATGTGTCACCGTTCTCTGACTTATTCGGATGGAAGTTTCGACGATTGGATTGCAGCTCAGGCGAGGTGGATGTGTTGCCTTCGTCTCGTTTGTCCAGAGTTCGCAAGAGGAAGTCTCTGCGACTCGAGGGCACAAGAGGTGTATCGTCGCTGTCCTCCGGCTTCGACGGCACCTTCCTGGCGCGAAAACTCCTGCGCATAAAGTCTTCAGGTAGCAGCTTTCTCTCCATTTGGATTGGACGAAGCGGCCGATTGCATCACTGAGTGTCAAGTGTACGTTGGTTGTACGAGCCGCCGCACATCACTACGAGCACAAGTGGCGGGGCCGTTATCTTATCACGGTGACGCGTCCCGACCCACCGCGCCCCGCCCCCCAATACAATTGCTGCGATCAGATCGCCAGATAGTCTATTTATTTACGCCGACACCGGCCGAGATTTTATCCTCGAGATCATCCTATCAGATATCAAACAAGGATCGAAACCAAATTCTAATTATGTACATGTGTTCGTATTATCGCGCTACCATCGAATGAATCTAATGTCCGATCGATAAAAATGCACTAAATCCATAGCATCAATTGCGGCCGTTAGGTGGTGTCTTCGCGACTCGATATCACAGCCAAACACATCGAGGATGGGTTCATCTCTGGAATTATAATCAAACACACTCGATTACTAAATCAAACTTTTCGCAAATATCCAGACCCGATCCAATTCGAAAGCAAACGAACAACACGATGACCACAATACGATGATGATAATAAAATACGTCCAACTCGACACGGAAAACTTCCATCACCAAAAAAAATAGATCGATTGAAATAATCGCAACAATTTTAAATCCATCGTTGAAATTACACATATGCACTCGTGCGCTCATATAGTAATTGAGAATATAAAAAAAAACAAGCAAATGAAAAATCCTTATTTACCGATAGCATTGTAAACCAGCGTCAAAGCAAACAATAAGCATGTAAATAAATATATTTAGCCATGAAATGTAATCATAAAATCGGAAAAACAGAAAATATGAACATAAACACAAATTTACACGTTTAAATCGAATCAATCCCAAGGCAATTACAACCATGGACAATAAAGAGGTTACAAGATACCCATTCGCGTATCTTTGGTGTTTTATAAAGGAACGGCTCGTCCATATATACACCGCTGCAGTACCCCCAAGCAAATTGAAGAAAAATATATTACGTATATGAAAATATATATTAAATTTATATTGTGTTACGTCGCGCGGTGTAAAACAAAGGCGCTGTCTTTCCGTTGGCGCTACCAGAATCGTGTATTGGATGGATGCGGGGCGGCAGAGGGATGGGGGGAGGGACTTTTCGATAAGCGCTGTGTTGCGCGACGACTCAAAACAGTCCCGCGCCGACCATACTGAGTTACTTTGAAATATACTTTTATTATTTTTTAATCTTCCGCAGCATCCCCAGATACTTCACCCATGAGCCGTCACTGATTTTAAATATTATACAGCATATCCATAGGTTATTATAATATTTATTTTCGTTCACAAAAATGAAAGCAGTCCAGCGTGAGAAACAATGAGTGTAATTTTCTGCAATCGAGCAAAATCGAGAGAAAAATACAGACTAGTATATTAAAAAAAACCGTTTCAAATGTGCAAAAATGAGTTTTTAATCGCGAAGGCCAGCAAAAAAACGGCTTTTGACCAAAAAAAGTAGGATTCCTGCCTAAAATTAACGAATAAATACAAAAATTGGATAAACATTGTCCTCAAACCGTGGTTTAAGATCAGTTTCTACGTCAAAAGATTGAGAAACGCTTGATTAAACTGCCTTTACGTTATAACTTTGGAATATTTGTCCGAATACCAAAATTAATATTCCATGATGATTAAGCGCTTTGTAATACCTGAAATGTTTACTAATTATCTTTTTTTTGGCCGCTGAACGAACAAAGGTTTCTGTCCTAAAAGAAACGAAGAACATAAAAGATGACAGACTCTCAACTACATGTATCAAAACGATTCTTCGTTACCTTGCTAGAAGAAACGATAGCCTGGAGAAGCTCGTCGCGCTTGGTCACGTGAAGTAAGACTTGGTAATCAAGTGTAGACGGAAACAAGCTCCACAATAGATGCATAAATGCAAAAGATTTTGTAGAGTCGTCAAGTAGATTCAGGCCAAGAATGGCTATGATCCACAGACATGAATTATGTCCTCTAATAGTAGATAATCGTATTTAAAAATAGGGATAAAATCCACATTTTGGCCTTGGAACTGTGCTGATCTTAATCCCATTCGCTTATAAAAAGAATAAGTCGATTAGCTCTATTCATCCCTCCGAAAGAATTTAATAACAGGCTCGTTAACGTTGGCATAATATCTCTAAATAGAAATCTGTAAAAAAGGGTTTAAGTATCCGGTAGATAAGTTGTTCTATTCCAAACCAATTAATGCTGGCATAAATCCTTCCGTCACACTCTTGAAATGTTTTTTTCTCGGATATATGATCCCTTTGCGTTTATAGAAGAGGTCTATATTATCAGAATATCAAGATCAGACCAAAAAAATCAGATGATGATGTCAAATACCATACTTTGTAAGGGGGTTGTGATTCAATGTTGCTATAGTGACGTGTACGGAAGTCCCTCATATAGTGCTCCCTTTACTACGAAACGCTAAATATTCAGGATTTTATTACATATTTCGTAAATATGACAACAAAATATAAGTCGCGCGCATGTACAAATTAAAGAATCATTGAAAAATTATTGATGTGTGCATTTGAATTTCTATAGCGTGGTCTCGACGCTATAGGAGGATTGACTGTACGTGTCCGAGAATGCCACGTTGGCATTAATTAAAAATGGGACCCCCCCGGTAAAAAACCGATGTCGAGTCGGGGTTCGCAAAGCATTAAATTATAACATTGTTGGGCAGAATCTTGTAACATATCTTACATCCATGGTTGTAATGAATATGTAGTTCGTCTCCTCTCCAGTTACAATAACATTTGAGATTAGGCGAGAGATTAACACGGTCGCGTTTTATCGAGAGAGATAGCTCCATGACAATGGTCCGAAACGTGAACATCGCGCTTCCCAATCCGACCGGAGGTGTTGAGAGGCGCTGGTCGGCTCTCGACGACGACGATGAGTCAGCCGGAGCGTCACGCCGACCGCGCGGGGGTTGAAGACACCTAACAATTCCGTCGTTATCTGTCACACGGCCAACGTTTGTCATTCGTCAACATTGATCTTGATACCGCTTGCACAATCTCGAATCTTATAATAGTCTAATCAACATCCGCGAGATCAGATTATGGCCAGCGCACACGAAAATCATGGCAAAAATAAAGTAAACGAGGCCAAATTTCACAGCAATCTGCGGTGTCGGCATCAAATATTGCCATATCTAGCGCACAACACTCGGGCTAGAAAATGATGGAAAGCGAAACACCTGAGCTATACAAATGGCGTCGATGCAAATTGAACAAATTTTCTTTGCGCGACAAATGGGCAGAGATGATCGGTGGTTGGTTGCGCTTCATTTCGACGTCGTTTCTTGTTACAATACGAATATGCGGTTTTAACCTTATACATATAAATAAACATAGTGACGTGCACGGAGCGATTGTGAAGAATAAATATTGCCAAAACGGCGTATGTAATTTGCTTGCTATTTTAGTCGCGATAAACTCTCACTCGCCCAAAAGGCCGAATACGAAATGCGCCAGTGGGAGGCATGAAAACCGCGACCTTCCTACATAACCTCCATATTGAATCGACGTAGCGATCATAGCTGAAATATTAATCAGGCCGGGCTAAAACAACACGTACACACACACAGAGAAAAAAACGGTAACACAGATCCGTTGTTTGAAACACTGCCGGTAAATACCGGTACGTACACGAAACGCCACTAAATTATTCACTGCACTGTCAAAATGGTAACCGATCGCAGGTGCGTGTGGCACACAGCTCCACGCCTCTGGAGCGGAGATGGGCTCTCGCGTCGCACAGTCTGGTACGGAGACAAGAGACGCAGACGGACGCGAGAGGGTTTCAATTAAAAATGTCGATTACAGGTGGTTACGGAACCGTGACCTCAGAGGTGTGGGATCGACCGCGCCGACTGACGCAAGTGAATTGTGGTCTGGCTCTGAAGCTGGAGACCTTCGGCGGCGGCGGGGAGGGGGGATACTGGTTCAGAGCGACGCGATACACGCGGCCAGCTCGCTTACCTGGCGGCCGGGGCTCGAAGTGGAGCGCCGCTCCGGTTGCCCAAACCGAGAGCGAGGCGCAACGCGGAAAAACGACCGAAAGAATACACCACACCGTTGCACCAACGGTGGTGATGCTGCAACCACAAAGAAAACATAACAACTTTGTTGAAATATTCGGTAACAATAATAAATCCGTCGACTCGAGAGTGTAAACAGGGATGTGGAGCCGAAGTCATCCAAACTATCAGCTATCTAGCGCATATGTAATTTTGGACCGTCTTTTCTTAAACTAAACAGTAGTTCGCAGTAGCTTAATTATTCTTTATAAAGAACGCCTAATCTATCTCAAAAATATGTCTAAGAGATGTATATATATCTCATAATAATAGTATTCTACAAAAAGTTAATAACGATTACGAATTAACGAGTGATCGAATATGAGAATTGTTTTTAAAAAAATGAGGAGACACTTGCTAACACGTGTTATTGCTACAAAGCAGTGTTTCCAACTGAATATTATTCATGGATTTTCTGCACACACATCTAGAGATACCATACGTCAATACTTCATAGACAATTGACTTGAAAATACATGTCCATAACACGATGATGATTGTTCTTTTAAAAGAACGGTATTACATAGTGTCTGGCTTTAAATACTTACAATTTTACGATTACGACTTTTTAATCACAAGAATTGAAGAATTATAAATAATAACCATTTCATTGCCAATAATAACGTCAATAATAGGGTTCTAGATGTTCTCATGTACTAAATAAACAGATTCCTATCTAAATGACTCTTATACAAAGCTTCCATCACGCGTCGCTAGCGTGTGCGGTGAGTAAGCAGCTGTCACACCGATGTGACAACAGCGGTTAGATAAACAAATATCATTAAACGTTCCATCGTCCGAAATATTTATTTCTATTAATTTGAAGAATATTAATATTTTTCTATTTTTCAGCGCACGTGCATTGCAGTCGAATATCGGGAAACGCTCTGAAAATAAGACGCATGATTTATTTTTAAGAAGATGTTGACAACCTTAGATAGAGCACGACTGGTATTCGGATAAGTGACCTTTCGAAAAATTCTGAGTGACGCTGGTCGATAGAGGAGGTGGGCGAAGGCTAACGATCCCCATTTCAAACAAAAAAAAAATGTCAATGAAAGTAAGATGAAAGCGGGAAACGACTGCACTATATACTTAAATGAATACCATGTACACGATCCTTGAAAAAAAAAACAAGAATCATGCATATGGACACATTCCCCAGACAAGAGCTAGGTGGATTAACGATTAATATACATACATTATGTGGCCCCCGACCCGAAACGAGTCCCTGCCACCTGAAGGGCATTACGGCCATCTCTGCCGATCCTGGGCCTCCTCCGTCCATCGCCCAAGCCCCAACAGAGGGCAGCGTCACCTCAACCCTGTATCCTCTATCAGAGTCTTAGCCTCCCAACAGGGCGGGTTCCCCCAGGCCTGGAGTTCACGATGGTATGGAGCATCCTATCACTGCCCATTCGGGCTACATGCCCTGCCCAACGTAGGCGTTGCGTGCGATGTATGAGGACAATGGTATATCCCCATACATGGCCATGACCTCGGCATTGGAACGATTAATATGGGGCTTATTATTTAGCAGCGTCCTAAAACAGATTTTCCAGTTAAAGTTGGAATTTTCAGGGTAAAATACGGACAAAATAAAGACATATTTCGGCAAAATCATTGCAACATTTTTTGGATTAGCTTTTTTTAAAGTATTTGTACGATCTACACGCAGATTTCAATATCAGGGATGTTCCTATGTCCATATTTTCTACGTATTAGTCGTTATTTACACCATAGATATCCAAATTTTTTTGCCCCGTAGATCCTTTTTGGTTCTTTTTGTTTTCCGTAGATCAATACCCTACATAATATCGTATAATCCGTAGCCGGCATAATATTGATTTTTTCCAAACTTATTAACTTCAAATGTGTACGTTTAAATTTAACCAATCCGTCACGGCGGCTCGAAAACAACCGCGTCGTCCGAAGGATGTCTATTTATAATGGAAAATAGACCCCAAGCATTTCAAGTCAAGATATTGATGAATTCTTCATGAATAAAAAGTAATTTGGTCAATATTTTGTATTATTTAACTAATCAATATGACGCGTAAATGATAAGACGGAGCTCTCGCAGTACGTGTCACTCGCACTTGGCATATCGTACCGGATGCGAGCGAGAAAATTTGGGGTCTCAAATAGCGCGTCCATCGGCACGACTACGTTATTCGGGTTTTTTGAGTGGACAATTGCAAAAAACATGTATTCTTTTTATTTATAAATTTATTGAAAAGATACAAAATGTGAAAGTAAACATTTGGAACGACGATGGAAAAGCTATCAAAAACTATGTTGCGATACCCCATAATGCAGGGCAAGCAACATGAATATCTTCCTGAAGCCAGAACTGTTGATTGAACACTTTCTAAACTGCAACTCGAGTCTTTCGTTGTGTTTATAATCGAGCCTAAATTAGCTCCCCATTATGTGGACCCCCATTTTTTCCCTTGGGATTCATATATACCACTATGGGAATAATTGAGTATAAATCGCAAGATACTCTATATTACTCTATTCTATGAAATGAGCACAATCCCTTCTCAAGAATACGCGGATTAAAGCTGGAGATCCGGGATTAGTTTCCTTTAGTGCCAAGTAAATTTACGAGAATACGATTCGTGTTAAAATCCATGATTCTGTTACGAGAGATATTACAAATATTTTCAAAGTGAAAGACATGGAAACGCATTAGCATCCGCCGAGATGCAAACGATGTCAATTGCCAATTTGAGTACGTAAATAAGTATTCACAATAATATTATTATGCCATACAAGGATTTGAGAATATTTAATGGGATTATCTTAAATTAGTTAGACACGAATAGTTTTAACTGATGAAATACTTCAATCCATATATTCTGACATATAATTCGGCATTGGTTTATCAGAAGAGTCAGTGATTAAGCGATTCAATGAATGATTCCAAATTCGATTTTTTTTCAGCCAATATCAAAATTATTCCCAGAGATTGAATAATGAGTAGGCTGAATTACACACTTCGAGCCCTGCGCACACAATCGGTAATGAGATAAGGACTTTCTTGAAATTGGCCAAGAATGAAAATTACATTGCCGGCTATCTTTAGCAGCCAACGTCCGTGAAAAATACAGATAAGCACACATATCATAGTGTAAATAAAAATCATATCTGAGTCAGTGCTAACAGCACCGATTGATTATTGCACAGCAAATACAATAATGCCAATCGACGCACTTACACACACACATATACGTTTCTATGCGAACATAATCTCTGGTAGCACCAATTCGCACATTATTAGCATGGCTGATTATTCAAGACATTTCTCGGGTTCCTCCAGACTGTCCGTATATGGCGACGTCAGATCATCCAGTTCAGCCATGGAGAGGTCAGCGCTAAAACACCGACACGTACCTGGTGGCCGACAACGCCCCCGCGCATGCGCCAAACCGATTAATACACATATATTTTTTTTCGTTGCCGCTAAAACATCTGATATATTTTTTTAATTTGAATCGCCATTTTGCGAGTGTTATAGAAAGCGTGTAAAATGACCTTACGATTCGGCAATTTAAATCGCAATTATTTCGGTACATATTGGGTCGGTCGGTGAGTCATATGGCGGAGTGAGAAGCCAGCCGGCTTTACCACGATTCGGTGGCAACAGAAGGTGGCCAATTGATTAATCATCGGAGGCATTATCCCTTTTACTCTCAATGTTTTCGATGCGAGATGCGAAAAAATCGGAAACATTGCAGAATAAAATAAAACACGACATTATCCAATGATATGAATCGATAGTTCAATAAATCTTGAAATTTATTACAAATTCAAAACTTGTGGTTTAAAAAATAACGCAAAAAATGACGATTATGTCGAAAAATTTGCATATGTTCGCCGTATATGAATTTCGAGTATTGCTAAACTCTTACGTCAAATGTGACTATGTATGTAGTCATTTAAAAAAATCCGACTCCGACTTTACTTCCGAAATCGAAGTCGTCCCGAGTCTAAAAATTTCAAATTGTGTTCTACAAGTTTTCACCATTTTTGATTTTATTACAAATGACGTAAGAAAATATCTATTGGCAGATTTATGAGATTGTATTTTTAGACATAAATATAAATAAAACATGTACATTTTCTGACATACACAACATTTTTTTAAAAATGTGGGTACTTTCATGAATAGATTTGAACTTAAAAATAGTATTGCTTTTATTACATTAGAATCTATGGAAGCGCTTGAATTAGATTAAACAACTTTACATAATTAAAGTCGCTCGATTTTTTACGACTCCGACTCTGCAACTCCGGTATGACTCGACACCGATAGCAAACAACGTTGAGAAGATATCTTTTTCCGTAGCATAGATAATAAAACGGCCAAGTACACCCTTCTATAGCGCCGAGATAGGGACCATGCTATAGAAACCCGCCCTATAGAAGACTAGGCCCCCATACAAAATTTGGGATTAGGTTTTTTAATTGTATTTTGTAAAATTAATGAAAACAATACATCAAACATTTTTTCCATTCACATATGTGTAAAGGATGTGGAAGGATTCGTGACTCGGACCATGGCGAGCCTTTACTCTCCGCCGGTGGACGAAATGCAAACACAGTTTGTATAGTTGAACACATCGACACATTTATTAAATAGAAAGAACTTGTTACGAGGCAGCTGTTAGGTTAAGAAGTAAGCACGTAATCGTGCGACGTCCCGGTGCGCTCTATGTCGCGACCTCTGGTAATGATGGCACTCATGGCGGTCGAGAGTCTAGAGTGTCGGTAGAGGCCACCCTTCCTTGATGATCCTCGACGAGGAGGATGGGAGGAGAGTCTCCAAAATCGTCATGGCGAAGTAACGCAGGAGCGTGTTCACGCTGCACTGCGGGCGGAGGTCTGCCCGGGGGAAGCGTGGTAGATTTCCGGAGACGCCGCGTATTGTTGCCATGGCACAACACGACGTTAGTCCAAACACGTGGAATAACCACCACATATGTATTACAAATTTACGAAATAATTTGACCTTGAAAATTTGGCGTTATGTAGAAGCATTTTAGGAGGGATTGCCGCAAACGCTCCTCTATAGCAGGGGACGCAATAGGAGGATTGACCGTATTCAATTGACTTATCAGAGATATTAATTTGACACGGCTACATACTAATAAATGCCAAACAATGATATATCGTTCATGATACTCTTGAGAAATTATAATGGTTTTTGATGTCAATAAATTAGGGGATTTACAAAATCTTTTCTTCAGAGGCACTTCTTCTTCTTAAAAGGTTAAGTTAATAACAACTGACGCCATTGATATCGTTGAATACATGTTATTTTATCACGGACAACTCTAAAACGTGAAGCATATTTTTTGTCCGAGTAAATTGCAGAATTATCAAGGTGATAGTAGTCATTTTCTCCCAATATGAGTTCCATGACGTCAGTTCCTGTACTTTTTGAGCGAGGAAAAAAAATCAATTGTCATAATGAAATAATTGGCATACCCAAAAACTTCTATTCATCATAATGACTGTTCGGTCCGTATGCGTGGTGAGGAGATACTTTAGCGTTCTGCCGATCTGGACCGAGTACGTGTCAGAATAACACCAACGAGATTTAATCAAGAATATGTGGGCAGCTAACGAGATTCTGTTCTGCTTCTGATCGACGATTAAATCAATATATTAACCTATCGTCTCAACGCCCGGAGATCTATCATCGCACAAGAAAATGCGTTTTATAATAAGAAAAATTGGCAAACTAGAAAATATTTCCACATTCACAAATTAAACTTTCACTCACAAAATTTAATTAATGCACATTTCATCTCGTGCATATTCATGATATGGTAATTATCGGCCGAAAATAATAACCGACGGCGCACATTTGCCTCATTATCGCAAATTTTCAAATTTATATGTACCCGCTGCACACATCGCATAACAATGTGCGATCTGATATGATATGATACGATACTCGCGCAAAATAAATTATGTCATACATGGCGGCGTTTGTTGCCACAACAGTTCTTTATGCACGGGAAATCGTCTCGCGAGGCAAAAAAGATGCTCGATTAGTGCCGAAATAAAAATAATATCGCTTCTTCAATTGCCACCTCTGCCGCGGACCCACGAGATCGCTCATACACATTTAGATTCGCCATTGCATTGTGGCACAATCAAGGACACCATTGTTGGAACCTACAAGGTTCGCCTTCGCCGCGGACGTACGTCTCGATTTTAAGTGATTACGGTTCACGTGCAATTATTAAGGTCATCCTTACATACATATTAGCGACAAATGCCGTCACGTGTGACATTTCTAAAATAAGAACAGAAAAATAACTGTATACACATTTTATATTTATATACCGCGGATTGTATGCAATACGCGAGAGACGGAATATAATTCGCAAGTTAAATGTTTACTCAAATATTGGCTGAAAACGCCAAATGCGTCATTTCGCTACACATCCACGTTTAGCAATAAAAAAATGGGCAGCGACTTTACGACGTTTGCTTTTTAACAGCGGCGAAAATGGGAAATCGAGACGCGGCTGAAATATTGAATGGAGAGATACGGCAAGTGGAAAGTTATTACATTCGATGCATAGTGAATGTAGGGACGATGCAAAAGTCGAGACGTTTTTGTATGACCCTAGCAAAAAAACTGACGAATAACATCTGTTTTAAAATTTGCCTTTTATATAATGGATACTCCCTCTCCGCATTCTATTTAGTTATGGTTTAGGCGTCGTACAGTGGAGTGCACAATCCAGTACGAGTCGACAAAACACAATCGTATTGAGACACTTTAAAGGTTCAAATCGGGGAATATAAATCTAAAAGATGCACCTTAATCTGGCCGACCTTCTAAATTTGATGATGACATCAACAGAAAGGGAATAATTCATCATCCTAATAATGTACGCCCTCATAAAGCAAGAATGACCCAAGAAAAAAATCAGGAGTTAAACTGGGAAATTCTGCCACGCCCTTCATATTTTTCGGATCTTTGCTGCTTCCGATTACTTTCTGTTCGGGTCCACGGTGCACACTTTAAGAGAAAAACTTTTTCGAAACGGGAAACAGTGCCTAACTATGACGGTAATTATTTCTTATAATATATAAAAAAAATTTGAAAAAACAGAAATTTTACATTCATAAAAAATGCGCGATTTCTTTCGGGTTCCCTAATGTATAGGTCAGAATTGGTAAACAGAAAAGGGTTAGTGTTTCATCGCGATAATTCGCTACCACATGTGGCGATGATGACCCAACATAAGCTCAATGAATTGAATTGGGATGTTATCGAGCACCAGACATATTCTCCAGATTAGCGTTTATTCGGACCACTGAAAAAAATTGATGCAATAGAGCAGATAAAAATTACATAAAAGTCGAGGGAGTTTTAGTCTGACGGTATCAATAAGTCGATAGAATGCCACAAGAGGCGATTGAATCGATCGAATCAATACGAATGCACTTATTCGAACAGGACGAGCGGCGATCAATTACCTTGGTTCTGTGATGCTGCGAGGAAGACGGCGAATTGACGACGACGGGCAGGCCGTCGACTATGGTCACCATCACTCTCCTGTCGGATTCGTGTTTCCTGCCCCTTCTAATTTCGACTTCTTCGCCGTGCCGCGGATCGAGCTGGTACTTATCGAGGGCGGCACTGGGGGGCGCCGTGGTGTGCTTCTCGCACTTGCCCATGAGCAGCCGCATGACGTGCGCTTTGACGCTCTGGTGGTCCTTCTCGCGGTTCTGCTGCTCCTTCTCATCGCCGCCGGACTCGCGGTGCTCTCTCCGCGGCCGATGCCGCTCGGAGTAGTGGGGGTAGTGTTGGTTGTAGGCCGGGCCCCTGGAGGCGCGGTGCTGGCCCAGGTGCTCCTTGTAGGCGGCGCTCTGGTTGCCCATGGGGGACGCGTGCGACAGACTCTTGACGGCGTAAGCCGCGTCCACCTTGTTGCCGGCCACGCAAGACACTTCGTACATAACGATGCGACTCACCGGAGAGCCGAGCGAACTACGACCTGAACATTCCGCGAAACTCAGCAACTGTGCACCATATTTGCGAGCCGTCCGTATTTTGCAACGCGCGCGGTCGTCAATCTAAAAATGACCGTATCGCATGAGCTAAATATATACGAAACATCCTTTCCCGGTTGTCCATATCTCCGCACGCGGTCGCGGCGGTCTCCCGCTTTTAAATTGAGGGGACCAATTTTTCAATTGGCACCGGCTAGATTAATCCCGCTTTACGCCCGCGAATTGAACGCGTATCGCCCGATTATGTATGCGATATACGATAAGAAAAAATTACCGAGTCGACCGTTATGACAATAAACAAAGCGCGCAGCTGCTTTGCGGAACGAGAAAAAAAAGCGTTCGCGCTTCCGCCATTAGTGTCTGCATAATTAACTAATCGATTATGATGCCATTGATTGCGCTGTCATCGCGCGAGAATTTATTTTTCAATGCGGCGGATAATTGAAGGACGAAAAACTACACCGCGGGCAAATTGAGTCAAAGGTCGAGGTCGCGCGGATCAAAACAAATTGTCGAATCCGATTAGAGCTCGATGCGAGGCGGAAAAAATGAAAATGCGACGATAATTTTAAACGGATCCGATGCACTCTCCCCTACCACAGATCGCGACGACACATGTAACAATAAATTTAGTATGCGAGAGCGGCGGCCTGCGAACGCGAGCGACTACGGCCAAAACCTCGAGCGAACTAAAGGACATAATCAAAGTAGTCGGACGCTCGCGTGGGTCACACCAACAAAAATAAGAATGCGTCGTTCCGTCGGGGAGCGCCCCCGACAGCCTCCCCGCGCATCGTCTAGACGCGTCGCCGCGCAAGGAAGCGTACTCCGCGGACCCCGCCCAGTAATTACGGGATTATCTCATCGACTGACGATAACGGAACGCGACAATGCGTCTCATCTCTCAAATTGAGCATGAGACGCCCGCGTCCGTCGGTTCTTAAAATAAAGAAATACGAGAGAGCGTAAAATATGTGTACGAGCTTTCCGCGGATGCGACTCCGACTCAGTTTTTTTTTAAACGCGATCGATAAAATGTGGCATAAAACGTTTTGTTATTAAATAGAGTACGACGATGGCCGTATTAAAATATCCTTCGACGACAATATTATGCTTTGAAAAAACGTGCACACATATTAAATAATGTCGAGATTTGTTTTTGTTTCACGCAATTCCTATGTTCCGACCGGGGCGTGGAGTCGTTAAAAAAACGCGACTCCGACTCTGACATTGAACCACAAACCGACGTCGACCCCGATTCCAATTTTATAAATTTAAATTTGAATATTTTTTTCTATAATTTATATTTATATGCAATTTACGTTACAAATGCATTTATGGTCAAGGTTAAATATCTACTATACTTCTCAATATCATACTAACAAAAGAAAGAGATTGAGCTAGAAATACTGCTGTCACTCACATCAATGATGATCTATTTTTTTGTCATAGATACAGTCAATCGTCCTAAAGCACCGAGATAGAGACCGGGCTACAAAAACCCGCCCTATAGAAGACAAAGGATCGTTCAAATTTTGAGTTTTAATTAAATTGTATTTTATACCCCTGAATTTTATTTTATAGAAAACGGCGCTCTAAAAATAAGCGCTATAGGAGGTACTGTCGCACACGTCGCTTTATAGCAGGATAGGATTGACTGTATTTGTAAAAATGAGTTGCACGATTTTTTACGACTCGCATCCCTTGACATTTTCATTCAATGTTATTAAAATAATTAATGAGTGCTCTGATTTTTTTATATATAAAATATGTATTAATGACATTAAAAGAGATTAATTTTATTTTACAAGAGTCACCCAAAAAGCAAACACAATGACATTATGGTTCGTTTAATTTAGAAAATTCGAGATGTAATACGGGAAACGACGTTTTACTGCAAAACTTGTGAAACCTAGCTTTCATAATATGATTGTTTTAAAAAGTGGCATAATTTGGCTAATTTTCATTTTTTGTTCGACGAAATCGGCTTAGAATAACGATTATTGAAAAATCTTTACGTCTGCAAAATGCAAATTTAAACAGGTTCACAGCAACAATTGCATTACAGGTTTTAGTTGATTTATTAAAATATATCAAATATATTAAATTACTCAGATTAAAAAATGACACTTTTATGTTTATTTCACATAAAAATGTTTAAGGATTAAAGAAATATGCATCAGTAAACAAGCGAAATGATATCCGTCAAGCTTTTCAGAGACGATAGGGAGTTGAAAGTCAATAAAAGTCTTGATTGGAATTGACAATGCTATTAACCGTCACGGCGGCTCGAAAACAACCGCGTCGTCCGAATGAGGTCTATCAGTGACCCCAAACATTTCAAATCAAGATATTGATGAATTCTTGGAAAAACTTGGGGTCCCAAATATACCCCATCGGCATTGCTTGGTTAAAAGAAATTGCACGAATTAAAACTCGCTAAAACCGTCGGGGAATTATCGATAGATACCGCGACTATCCCCGATCGGCCATAAAATTTCATCTTAAAAGACTCGGGGGAAAAATATGAAAGGAATTTGCTTCGGTACTGACTTTCACCGACAGCCCCTAAGCAATAAATAACCATTCATCTCTATTGCGCAGACATTGAATCGACCCGTTTCTGATAAGGATTTGTTACTTTTGACAGGAAGTGCTATATAACAATCTAAAGAAAAAAAACTATGTACGTTTCGCGACCATCACTCGCCTTGAAAATGGTACTTGTTCTTCTTTGTGTCATTGTTATTAAAATTTGCACAGAATATTACAACAGAACTCGAATAATTAAAAAAAAGACGAATTTTCGCAACGCATACCTCGCGGGATAAGGATCAAAAAGTTGTTAGTTAACAATCTGTGAAAATTATCATTACTTTTCGCTTCGGAGAACTCAAATTATGCCATTTTCAAACAATTTGAAGAATCTTGAGAAGCACTGTTTGAAATACCAGGATCTAATACCTCTCTCCGTGTACATACGGATACGGCAAAGCATCCCGGTATTCCATCGGATACCCAAGTCACATAGTATCCGAATTACCCGTGCATTCTAAACAAAATCCCCGTCCAATACGATACATTATTCAATAATAATTCTACGTCACAAATAATAGAAATACGAAACCGTCGCACAACGTCTTCGGTGGCAAAAAAAACCGCAATCCACGAATACGCCGACTATTCATTTAAGTTACACGATTTTCGTTTTGAATTGCAAACGTGTACAAATGACGAAACCTCCATAACCTTTGACTTTAGATATCTACGTATACGTACACACATCCCTCTCGTGTTTACATACTCGGTCATTAGTTGGTTTATCTCTTATGGTCAATAAAGTATGGTCTGTTTGTGGCGACGACGTATTTTAATGGTATGACAACAAGTGTGACGTCATAATACATTGGAAAAGACGACGTAGACGTCGTTTGTTAGAAATAATAAATATCTGTTCTATTATATACGGCCAATGTATGCAATTGATAATACGAAAATAATGATAACGCGAAAGTTGTTTATCACACAGAATCAATTCGAATTTAACCATGAGTATGATTTATTTGTCGATTTTTGTGCATTCGAGAACAATACATCGTAAACACAAAAGCAGTTATACGAAGAATGTGACAATGCAAGATATTTCAGTGCACATTCTGATGCAGTCACTCTTTCAATTCCAAATATAACATTCTTCATGTAATAATATTTTAGAAAAATAAGAAAGAAGTGAATGTGCAAGTGAATATATACATATATAAAAGGCATATAGGAAATACTTTTTTTTTAATTTTATTGAAGAAAATTAAATAATTTTCATTGTAAAATTTGTTATAAACAGTATGTGGAATTTGCCACTGAAGATATAAATCAACTTGTTGATAATGTTATGAAGGAGCTCGAAAATAATGCGATGCATAACCTTGCAATTCTTATGTCGAGTTTAGACGATCGTCGAGTCGATCACGGGTTTAGAGTCAGAGTCGTATTTTTAGAAAAATTAGAGTCATTTAAATTGAATCGAATCTGATTCTTTTTTATTTCATTTTTTTTAAATGTAATCAAATCTTTAAACTGACAATGCCATGGATGTTATACCAGAATTTGAATAAAATTTAAAAAAAAAATATTCAATTATTGGAGTCGGAGTCGTATTATGGGTATTGGGACTCGAGAGTCGACTGACTCTACAGCTCCGATCCGGCTCGAAATTATTTAATAAATCCTTATTAGTGATTTTAGAGCGGATACATTTCTTATTTTACAATCAACCACTCATTTCTGTCATCTGGAATAAAAAAAGACTCGCGAAAGAAAGAGTTGCAGATGGACTAAACAGATTAAATGGTTTGAAACAAATTATGTTATCGACACAATTTTTAAAAAAAATCTAAAATACATGATTATAAGATTTAAACTATTACTATTAATAAAATTGAGTTTGAAGACAGCAAATTCTAGCTTGCACACAAACTTCTCGGCAAGTACCACTGTAGGCGTAAACCTGTCCAGCGAATCATACATCAATTGACGTCATGTCCCACGCGACTTAAAAAATGACCGCAATTGACATACTGTCAACGTTTTTATTTACAACGAAACTTGTGAAAGAAAATCTATCATTTATGAAGGCGATTATTTTAAGATAAAAAATAAAATTGACATCAAATAAAGCGTAATTAATAAAAAATTCATAAAAATGGAGTTATTGGAAAGATGTATTCTATTTTATGACATCCATTTTTTCGTTTCATTCCGAATTTACTGAATAAAAAAAACAAAGGACAGTTTTTGAACTAACGCGATTTTTTAAATCCTGTAAAAAATATTTTTCTAAATTCACCTGTAGATGTATTTTTTACCAGCAGACTGAGGACACGCCGCTGGTAGACCGACCGTCAAACTCTCGCGGCACGTGTCACTAGTATACGTTACACTCGCACTTGGCACATCGTACCGGATGCGACCGAGAAAAACCGGATGCGACCGGCTACAGAATCGAATATGGTTTTTATTTTTTTTTCGCAATTACGGACAATAAAGGTCAATGATTATTTATAATATTTATTCTTTAGACTTTTTTAGACAAATACAAAATGTTTGTGGCATGTAGAATTTATACTTAAAGAGTTATCCGAAAAAAATCAAAAACTTGCGGTGCCAAATAGAGCCCCGGCTCACGGTTAGGTTAAAGTATCGCATTCTGCGGACCATCATGAAGGAAAAACGTCAGGTAAACGGTAGTTGAGAAGAGTGAAGTTGTCGTAGATCCACAATATCCGCAACTGGATCGGATTGCGAGCTCCAGAATTGTTCCAGCTCGCCAAAAAATCGACAACTGCATAAAAATAAGAACAAGTAGAGCGTCCACGTCCGAAAACGGACAAGGGACCTCAAGAAGAATAGGTAATAATGTTCATCAATACCAAAAGATGAAAAAAAATCTGATATGAATATCATGTCTTTTTTGCGCGGTTATTCATCGAATATCTCTACCGCATAAATCGAGGGATTGATGACATGACAGGAAATAATTTCGATACACTCAACGTCCACTTTGGTGTATGAAAGTATCTGATCGCTAAAATTGAGATTGTTTTACAAGACAATTTTTACAGTTTCGTGCCGGGTTCGCGTGTGACGGAGAAGAACACTGGACCAATCACAATGTTGATCGCGGGGAATAATAAAAACAAACTGCGAGTATGAAATTGACCCGGTCAATCATTCAATCATCGCTGCAAATGTACTGCTCAATGGATTAACAAAAACGCAGAGCCGTGTGAGTAAGCGGGCTCGACTGTGTGCGTTTGTGAGCCTCATCGACAATTTTATCCTTGGCCGGGCCTCATCCTGAATTTTGTCATTTTCCGCAAAACGCTCCGGCTGTGGTTAACCAAGAGAAAAAAATCGGTCACCGATAAAAAGAATATATATATTTATAAATTAACCATTTTTTTTCGATGGCGTTCAATGGTGCATTAAACGCCACAATAAATAAATAAATGTTCGATTTGGGAATGATGCCAAATTTGCCGAAATCGCCATTACGCCCGGCGGTACATAAATTGTGTATACAATAGTAAAATAATTCATCTCGTGCATATGGATGAATCCGTCGTCTAAACACGCCGAATCGGAAGCTCGATTCGTTTTCATCATAATAAAAAAAAAGCAAAAGTGGAAGGACCACCAGACCTTATTTTAGATGTAACATAAACAGCGAGCAGTCGCAGTGAGGTCAAAGCATGAAAGCAAGAGCAGTTCGTAGGCGAAACTGAGTGGTCGGACCAGTATCGCGGTGTCTTGATCTCGCGCTAAATCTGAATCACAAACGGCATGCAGCAATAAATCAAATTCAGTAATAACCATTATATCCGAAAGACTTTAAGGTCGACGAGATAACGACGGAAATAATATCTGGACAATACTGTGTATTGAAAAATCGGAGCGGATTTCACATAAGCACGCCGAGCACCGAGATTTCCATTCCTGTTTCAACATCCGGTTTTACGGCGACGCGAATTGGCCCGTTTCCCCGGTACAGATATAGCTTTTTTTGGCATGAAAATAACCGAATTTACATTTAAGACAGTAACGAACTATCGATTTAACATCGGTAACGATAAAACATAAAAAAAAAACTCTTTCCGATAGCTCATTCAAGATATTACTCCGAATCGTAAAACCGTTCGTGGCCAATTCGTGTTATAATCAAAACTGATTTATTTGTCTAAACCGGAGATCGAAGCCATATGGTCACCCCATTGAAATTTCTAGTGTTAAGGGGCGTTGTGAATTATCTAAACAGATGAACTCAACGCATTTCCACACACGCGGCCATTCAATTGCAGAGTTAGAATCGCGGTTGACCACAACCGCCAACATGGAAGTTTTATAAATTAATTAACTGTACGATAACGAGGCTTTAAGCATGGGCGGGGCCGAGCAAAGTACCGCGATAACATTTACATTCTAAACAAAAATGTTAAATAAATTTAAAACGCATAGTACGTATTCTAACGGAATAGCAGGAAGTCAACAAAATTCTATTTAACATTGCGGCAAATAATTTATAATTATTGTTTAGTATAAGATGTCTAATCCCGCCAACGACGAAGGACACATGTATGCTACTTATTTATCAGAGCTAGATCACCTGCTAAACCAGCGGTGGCGAAGCTAGGACACGCGTGCAAAATATGGCACGTACAATAATTTAGCTGGCACGTGAATGATTTATAGATACATTTTTTTCCCAATAGATAACTCATGGAACTATTTATAGCATAATTGCTGATTGTAGTCATTTAAATAAATAAATAATATAAAAAAAAAACACGTCACGGACAGTCGATAAATAATATTTGGCAATTTTTGGCACGCGCACATGAAAAGGTTCACTACCACTGTGCTAAACCGTCGCCGAAATTTATGGTCAAGTGCAAACAATACGCAAATGACAATTTTGGTTTCGAAGGTTTAAATCGGTCATTAGAATTTTAAGAGATGTACCTAAAATAGGACAACCCTCAAAATTCAACGATGTATAGCAGGGGCGAACAACATTTTCTTTACAATGAAGGAATATTTCAAATATACGGAGGATTTTTCTTAAAATTTGTCAGTGTTTCTTGTTCAAATAAGACATAAGAATAGTTAACCCTTCTATAGAGCCAAAATAGCGCATATATCCAATTCACATATTTTAAATGACTTTGTTCTATGTTTAGTTTATTCAGGTGCGCGAGGGTTGATTGTATCTACAAATCGAATTTGCTTAACCGATCCGTCACGACGGCTCGAAGACGACCGCGTCGTCCGAAGGGGGTCTATTTATAATGAAAAATAGATCCAAGCATTTGAAGAATTCATAAATATCTGTTTAATATTCGTCACTCATCTGATTATTAAGTACTTTTTCTGATCCATAGAGCACGACATAAGAGAAAAATATTCGAAGTTGAAAAATAATCATGGAAATGATATTTCATATCGTGTAAAAAAATTAAAAATAAATAATAAAAAAAACATTTTTGTTCTTAATCAGACGTATACGAAATAAGAGTTAAGACAATGGAAAACACCGCGTGCCGATTTACTTGCGCTTGCGCAAACTCGATGCGCGATAAGTTCGGAAATACGTCCCACATTATCTTATCAGATAGCAAGCATCATCGATTAAAATCGACGGATTTAACAATTAAAAGGCATACATATAAAAAAAATATATTGTAATACAATACGATGATTCCGCAAACACGCGGTTAGTATCGCCATGGATATTACCATAATATGACTCATCAACCAGTATGCCGGAGGCATAAGTGTGGTAACTCCTACATTGCAAAATAAAAGTAGCATAAATAATTTTCACGCTCTATCAATCGGAAAACTCATAACCGTGCTAAATATGAAAATAACAGTAAAAGAATACATACGTAATTTAAAAAAAAAACATAAAGACAAAAATAATACATCTTTTTTATTATCATCGATAACGATCATATAAATTTACATGATCCTTATAATACGGTACATTCTAACAATCTCATTTCCTATAACCAAATATATATTTTCGATATAAAAAAAAAAACATAGACGGTAACAAACAAAAACTCGTATTGCTTGTATCGGATCGCTTAGTCGACAGATCCTAAAGCAAGTACAAAACTGCACGGGGTTATTAGCGGAACAATTCACAACCAAAAATTAGCCACACAAAATTAAAACATTGATTACCCATCAAAACGACATTGTTTGACCACCAACAAGTAAGCCGACAATATCAACAGTTTGCAAAAAAAAATCGTATAAAATATCCTACGAGTGTTCGGATGAAATTGCAATGACTTACCTTTGTGATGGCGGGCGCACGTACTTTTTGAACCGCAGGCGGTTGCGGGGCGATCGGATCTGGCTGCGTGACGTGATCGGCGGCCAACGACTCTGGCACCGTTTGCAACACGGATCTCATTGTCGTAGACATGATGGCGGCTTAACCGAATCCCACTTTTATACGAATACAGATAACAAATATACAGTCTAAATTATTGAAAATGTCTTTACTCCGTTAATTATTCAACTAAATTATTAAGCACAATACTACTTTTAACTTTATTGCAATAAAATCACTCACAATGTAATAGTAGACTATACGTGTCCATTTATATTTTTATAATACACTGTTTTAATTTCACTTTCTATACGTAATATATATTTATTTATTTAGATTTAATATTTTTAGTAAATTAACGCAGAGTCAAATTAAACTATTACATTGAACATAAATAAATGTTTATTATAAATTATATAAAAAATAATAAATATTAAGTAATCTTATTAACATTTTCAGTTATGACTCATTTGCCCCGTGAAATATTGATGTGAATCTGAAATACAAAAAAAAATACGATGAAATGATATTGAAAATAGAACAAATAAACTATAACGGCACTAAATTAAAACTTTTCTCATTATAAAGGCGATAGTTTTGTGGAGTTGAGTAAAAGTACTCCGAGAAAAACTTCTTTAAATGTGCAAGTTTCAAGGATTCATGTTTCACTCTCAAGAATAAGTCTAGTCAATAACAAAACAATAATGAATACGATATCTTTGGTACTTCAGTTCATTGCATTTTGCACCTAAGCATCGGATCTATGCTACGGCTTTGTCTTTTAATCAATAAACGAGCGAGTGATAAACGTTTCTCAAGTTTTAAACTGCAATACCGTAAACTACGACAATAGCTGATTACGCAAGATAAAGTATTTTAAAAATATGCATTTTCATGCTCGACGATACATTGAATGAATTTAAAACGTTTAATTTCCGATCAAATAATTAATTTCATAAGATAAAATGATTGATTTTGAATCACCTATTCATCTTAAATTATAAAGATAATGAACGGAGGCAGTATTAAAAGATTATTCACATATGGCAATGATATCCTGTATACTAGTGATAAATAGGATAATATATAATTTACGGATAGAAGATTATAAAATTAAATTACAAAAATACTCGTTTTTAATTAGATTTTAAATATGAGATAAACTATGTCAGAAATAGACGCGCAAAAAAAAATTGGTTCTGCGGCTTCAATTGTGTTTGGCGACTCTCACTTCAGCATTGCACAGTGTACAGTTTGAATTAATAATCAGTTGCATTTCCGAAATGCCATGGATACCAGGATAGCTTGAAATTGAAAACTAGTGACTGAATAATTGGGCATGTTGAGTGTGGTATAAACCAACGCGATATCAGGATCAAATTAAACATCCATTATCAAAGGAAATTAAATGATTATCCAGTTCAAGAGAATTGTAAAAATGTCTGTTTCTCAAAGATCAAGTAGACCTGGATCCTCAGATAGAAAAAAAAATGATTGCTGGTATGAACAGTGGTTAGTTCATAAAAAAATCCATAGATAAAGTCGCACAGATGATGAATCTCTCCAAGAGAACGGTCCTAAGTCATCTCCAGTGTTGGGCTTAATAAAAAGGATCTAAAAATACATTTATTGACCAAGTTTCAGAAATGCCGATACAATTGGGCCCAAAAACTAAGGCTTAACTTTTAACTTTAACTAAGGCAAGACTTTTGAAAACACTATTTTTTTTTAAAACTGATACTTTCTTCAAAGTAATGGGGTGGGGTGCAATTTGACATTGTGGAAGATTAAAAAATAATATTCTGTGAGGGAATATTAAATTCCGAAAAATGTATTGGTATTTTAGAAGAACTTATCCCATTATTTGACAACACAATTGAAAAAAAAGCTCCTCGCAATAAGTCCCATAAAACAACTACTGCTTGGAAAGACGATCAAAGTCTTCATATTTTGATTGGCCTGGACAATCCCCAGAAATGAACCCAATCGAAAACGTTTGGCATAATAAAAATGCACAAAAACGTTCTTAACTGGAGAATGGACTAAAATCCCACGAGATATCGTTCACTGAATAGATACCATGCACAACAGGATCAAGGTACTTGTGGACCAGAAAACGGGTTTGATTAAATTTTAATTATGAAGAAAAAAAAATCAAAATCCGAGATATTTTTTTAAAAAAAAAATATTGGTAATATGTCGTAATATTAATAATAAATATAGCTTCGAAACGTAATATGATTTATTGCTGATTGTATTAAACCATCAACTGTGATGGATATACAAGCCTCGAAAATAGTAGCGATGATCAGAATTTAAATACATATTTTAAAATATAATTCAATATATTAAAAATAATCAGACATAATTTAATCACACTGACCATAGAATTTTCCATTAAAATGTTTAGAATACGTCATTAAAAATGATAATGTCTAATTATTATCGTAATATTATTTGAAATATCGCTAATATTTAATTAGAGAACAGTACGAGATTTCAGTGATATGATTACGCGTCAAAAAATACTTAATTACAATAAATAATTACAACAATTTTAAAATTCACCAATTCTCTCAATAATTGATCACAAGAAAGGTTTGGCAAATCGTCGATTGAATTAAGTCAAGATCACTCAACCGTATGTCACGAGTTGCATATTTTTTATTTAAGAACATTCGGAAAAAGTTAAACACGAATAAAAAAAATATATAAATAAAAAGTACTTGATTGACACAGTTGAGTAATTATGGGCACAACTCAATGCCACATTATTGATATAGATATATTTTATTCTTCGTTGAATCCTTAAGCAATAGAATCGTAGACAGACACAATAAATATATGATTTATAAAAAAATATTTTTTTATAACTTTAATTCAATTTAATTTTATTAAAGCTTGTCATTCTTTTTTTTAATAATAATAAACATATTATAAACATATTTCAAATTCGTAACTAAAAAGGATTATGCATGAACGATGTCGGAATAATACCTTTATTTTCATATTTCAAAATGGTTCCAACAGAGCGGAAACACTATTATTTCATTCACAGATAGCAAACAGCGGCAATTTTATATTATTTATATAACCGAAGCGTTATGCTGTATTTTTGCCATCGATTTGTCAATAGAAATTGCATAATCGATACGTTAACAGAAAGTGTGAAAACATTTCGCACCGAGAAACAATATTAAATGTATAGGGCGTTATAATTTTATTAAGCCTATGAAATAAATAATGCAAACACAATTTTACCATAAATCGACACTTTTGTTCTTTACATTTCACAGCAAAACAGTCATTTCGCAGAGTCAAGTGATGAAAAAACGCGATTGCTTCCCCTGAAAATAAACAAAATTAAATTTAGCAAACGCGTATATTGTCAGATTCGTTTTAGTCGTTACAGCAATAAAGTTATCTAAAATAAATTCCACATTTGTATACATATTTAATGACATTCACTGTAAAAATTATAAAATGTCACAATTCTTAACGCGTATATATAATACTGTACGAATATACAAATCCATTAACATTTGATCGGCATTTGTAAAATATATTTTACACTTGGAACCCATTAGGTCTTAATATAATATAATAAGCTCATTTTATGAAAGCAATATTCATATTTTAGAATTTAACAAGAAAATCTTAAAATGTCACTGAGACTCATAGAAAATATTTTGACACAAAATATTTACAAGATGAATCACATTGGAATGAAAATACATTCGCCAGGTGAACAGTTGAAGCGAAAAATGTTTCCGACATTCCGTTATCAGTGTCAGTTCCAAATCGACGAGGCAGCGTATTTTTGGGACAGCCCCTGCAACGAACTCGGAAAAGGTGTAACTGTACGCGCACATAACGCTTGCACCAGGTGGTTTCCGTAATTATGCACGCGGACCCGTCACATTCCGAAAAAAATCAGTTGCGAGGCATGGCGGGGGCGGGAGCTCGGAGGGGCGCGCCGGCGGCTCACCTGCGCGGGGCGGGCGCTCGCTGGACGCGGCCCCAAGATGGCGGGCGGCGACGTCGGGCGTGCGCGCGCCGCTCGGCCAGCGACACCGGCCGGCCTACACCCACTCGAATGCGGCCATACCCCACCAAATTGAGGCGTTTTCCTCCAATATCCTCACTTTCCATGGCTAAACGCTCGTTATATAAAGCTAAAATTTGTCTATATTCTTGTTGTTAAACATATCTACAGACTGGCGTTAATATTTTTTTAATCGAGAAGAAAAAAAAACAATTTATAACTCACGAGTAAAATTAATTATCGATAAAAGAGAAAGGGGATTTAAATATGATATAAAATAAAATTCATTTACGTACAATTTATTCAATTTATGATAACAATTGTACTTATTGAAAATTTTATTTACCATTTAAATTCTAATATATTATGACACATAGTGAACTTGTTTAATTTTTAAAATTTAATATTTAAACTGCTGTCTGAACACAAACGCATCGAATTGCAACGCAATTCCAATGCCATTTTTGATTTTTTTTAAATTATTATCCATTTTTTAAAAAATTGGGTATAATAATACCCATAATTAAATATTCAATATACGTATTGGAAAAATATATCGCATTACTGTTTTTATTAAATAGAAGAAATTAACTTCTAAACCATTTCAACTCCTACCAACTATTTGTATTTAGCTTTCTTCTTACAAATATGATCATAGGTTTTCCTTCCGAGTAATAGATTAAGTATACTAAGAGTGTTAATCTCATCGTAAGGTGTTAAATATGTAAGTTAACGTTAATAATACAAATAAAAGCTCTCTAATTTACATCAAGTCAAATATCATTCTCTTTATGTTTAATATTAATTGACAGCTGAGTTATAAATAAAAAATAACAGGTACAATAAAAAAATAATTTATTATAAAGCAATTTATTTTAAAAATAGTAAAAAAACTATAATATGTTTGGTAAATATTCTTGAACAGTATCCATCCAATCAAATTAATAATTCGGACAAAAATATGTATTACACATATTGTTTGATATTTAAACAACTGCGACAAGCTTGTATTGATAAAAAAATGAATAGCTCAAAGCGACATAGGGTCAAGATATGTCTTTTTAGTAAGTAAATATTATCAATTTATAGGAAAATACAATTGAGCGACTGATTTATATATTTCAAAATCTTTAGGCTCAAACGTACAAAATATGACTTTTTCTATAGATCCATTAGACTTCATATCATTCTCTAAAAACAATCTTGTCTCTCTGCAAGCTATATGAGCAGCATCCACATTTGGAAAACCATAAATTCCTGTTGCAATACATGGAAACGCTATGGTTTTAATAGAGTGCACATCCAATAATGCAAAACAGCTCTTGTAACAATTTGTAAGTGCCGTCGGAGATTTATCTTTGGGTCCAACGGTATGAATTACATCTGAAATTAAATGTATATTACATATAAATGGATTTATTTTAAAATACTGTATGCCAAGTGAAGTACACAAAATAAAGCTACTTACATTTTGCCGGTAATAAATATCCACCGGTCATTCTAGCTTCCCCCGTTGGACATCCATGAATATCTTCGCATTCAGCCTAAAAAAAATAATACATATATTTACGATATCAAGTGTTGTTTGGTTTTAAGGCTTTTAATGTATTAGAATTTTTAAATATTCATTCTTGCATAAAAATTCTTGTTAATTTAAAAAAAACTACACAACCTTGTATTACAAAATTCGAATGTGAAGTATTCTAAAAGAGTATAAGATCTTTGTAAATATATTTTTTAATGTAATAATTTAAACAGAATATTACAAAGTACAATCCACTAATTGGCAATAGAACCGAATAAACAGTTTGGTTAATGTGGAACACCCAAATGAATGTGCTTTGTTAGATTTGGAACCCAACAATCGTAATTTATTATCATTTTAATTGCCATGATAAATGTAAGTTCGTTTGTATAATTCCAGGCTTATTATTTATTTAAGACAGAATAAATTAACCTAATTTACATAAAGTTAATTGATTTAATGAACAAACTTTATATAAACTATGTTAATTTATTCTCAAACTTTAAATATATAATATACTTACGAGGAGATCTGGCCCAGCACCCTTGTGAATGAATCCATCGACTCCACCACCTCCTTTAAGTTCTGAATTTGCTGCGTTTACTATGGCATCTATCTAAAAGCATAATATATTTTAGGAAATTTTCAACTTCTTGAACTTATTGAAAAATAATTAATATAATTAACGTTCTATAACTGACCTCTAAAGTTGTCATGTCACCCTTCCACACAACAATCTTATCTGCTAAAGCTTCATTAAATTGTTCATTAATTTTAGTGTCGCCAAAAATGGTACGATCGCGTTCCATAGAAGGCCCAGCTTCTCGGGCCATCTCGGTCCAGGCCGGGAGATCAGCCGCGGCAATATGCGAGCGCACGCGATATACTTTGCGCTTCTGCTCCGGCTCCATGTTCAGATAGATCTGCTTTTCTATGGTCCACGAACTCATACTGGCGATCGAGTATAACAGCCGAGTAATACCGACAGCTGACACTAAGCCGGCTGTCAAAGTAGCCCACGGTGTTAAATTCATAACGATCAGTGGTACCACTCGCACAATTAAAAAAAGAAGAAAACCTTATTATCTAAAAGTAAAATGTTCTGATGTGTTTTATCTGATCTAGTCATTATTAACCGTATTTTTTCTCCGTCACATACATATATATGGCTTAATAATTATGAGTAAATGGCTATTTGGAATATTTCTGTCATGCCATTCATCCATCGTCAAATATTAAAAATAAATAAAATGTTCACTACGGGGATTGATCAAATACACACGTAATGAATATTATTAACAAGTATTTTCTTTCATTAATTAATTAATTTAGTTTGTTAATTGCTTTTAAAATTAATATTGGTCCGGTTAATTATTATTCTTTAATAAAAAAGTAATATTCATTCACTAATAAAGAAGAGGAATCGATCAGAAAAGGTATGTTCGCAAACTCAAGTTAAAAATTGAGGTTATATTTTATAGAAGTTATTATCAAATTGAATACAAAATCGATTAATTTACAATATACAGAAACTTTGCTTTGTAATATGTATTTGTTTTGTTTCATAGATTAATTAAAAATATTAGTAAAATAATTTAGCTGATCTCGTGATCAGCTATCCGTGACAAATGATAGACGACTGCCCTCCAGCCAATGTCCAGTACTTACACTAATATTTTATGACACTTTGCTTTGCTGCATTGCCAATAAATACGAGTAGTATTCTTCTTTGAACCAAACCAGATGTACATGTCATGATTTTGTAGACATAATATCCGGTCTGAGAGAACTCCTCGGTCTTCTAAAAATGTTAAAGCTTCTTTTTCCGTAATTGGCAGAGTCAATAAGTTCATTGGTAAATTTGTGTATGCGATTGACAATTGTGGAAATATTAAAAAAAAAAAAAATTAATAAGTGTGCGTATAATAGGAAAGTACCTATAATATATTTCTAATAATAAATAAAAAGATTGTTATGAAATATTGAAAAATAAAATACATATTTATTGATCACATACACATACATTGTAAAAAAACATGAATATCACAAATAATGATTTGTTTAATATTAATAAATATAATGAAATATAGAAAAACATATTTTGCATTAAACAGTAATAAATATAAATTAACTATTTATGGTCCGGCAACAAATCTGATGAATAATAAAGCGATAGACAATTATAAAGAAGTACAGTCCAATTTTCAAATTAATCGATTGATCGAAAGGTTTGGGAGTTATTTTTAATATACAAAACCTATAATTTTTACCGTTATTTTGCAAAAATGAGTGAATTCTCATAGAAGGTTTTCTAAATATTCGCACGGATCATAAAGAGTTAATAATACAAATGGATGTAATTTCTATGAAAAACAATCAGTTTTCGCTAACTGCTATATTTTGTATGGCATCAGAATATTGAGGTCTGGGAGAAGTGTCTCTGGCAGCGTGAGATTTTCGTTTACAATGGAGTGCTAATCTTGCAGCACTTGTGAAACGTTTATTACAAGGAATACAAGGATAAGGACGGGGAGGTGGGTCTTTAGCGGATACAGTGGGTTGTGAGGCAGGTGATTCGCCGCAGGCTTCACGTTCTTTTTCCGCATGATATTTGCTTTGCTTATGTTTCTATAAATAAAATAAAATCATCCATTTAATTAAATGAAATATTTTAAATAATATAATTTATTAATGCTTACTCTAAATTCGCCATGTCTAGCAAATGCTCTATTGCATATTTTACATTGATATGGTCTCTCGCCGCTATGTCCACGTCTGTGCTCTGTGAGATCATAGGCTTTAGCAAATCTTTTCGAACAAATTTCACACTGAAAATCTTTTATACCAGTATGACTGACGAGATGAGAACGCAAATGATCAGGCCTGGGACAATTTTAAAATAATAATTACACATTCAATTTGAAAGAATCTCATTAATGTTCAAAGTATACCTATAACACGTTTTTCCACAAAAATGACATTCGTATCGATTGGTATGTGTGTGTTTTCGCATATGGGACCACACGGAATTCATACTCTTGAAGAGAGTTCCACATACTTTACACGGATATTTTCTATAAAATAAAAAAAATACAATCAGATTATTGGATATTAAAATATGTATCTATATCAGTTTTAAAATCGTACTTAGTGTGGTCGTGTGTTCGTTTATGTTGACGGAGATATTGGCTTTCCGAAAAGCTTTTTTCACAGAGATCACATTGATAATCCCTCGTACCTTTATGAGAATGGAGATGACGTGCAAGTTTACCATTATCGACAAAGGCTTTATTACAGATTTGGCACACAAATGGTTTAATACCTATAAATATATTCCATTAAGTATATTAACGATCAATATTTTCATTTAAAAACAATTATTATACCTTCATGTCTTCGAATATGTGCTATCAGACTATATGAAGTAGTCATACATTTACCACAATAATGACATTTGTGAACCTTATTCTCATGCAATTTTTTATGAGATAAAAGATTTTTTTTCTGCATAAAAATATGAAAATTAATAAAAAAAATTAAGATTTTTAATGTCGATAGTAATTAAATTTACCTGAAAAGTTTTATGACATATGTTACATTCGATGAGAGCATATTTATATCCCAAATGAACGTGTTTCGTATGAATTCTAAGATATCTAAAATAAATATACTTTTTAAAATTTATTCCATGTTCTTATTTTAAAATGATTAATCAATATGGAATACCGATCGGTGCGGAATGCTTTATTACAATATTCACAATGATGTCTAGCATTGCTATGACTACGCATATGTGTAGTTAAATCATTTTTTAAACTGAACGTTTTTCCGCACACCTCACAGAAATGAGGTCTTTCGTCAGTATGCCATCGTTTGCGATGAGCCATTAAACTCTGTGTGTGGTGATACATTTTGCCGCAATCCTCGCATTTAAAATTTCCAGATTTTATGTGACATACCATATGAACCCTATGATCAGAACAATAAATTAAAATTGAGATTTCTATCATATGAATAAAATTTAACACCATAACTCACCTTAAATCCTTAATATTTTGATACACTCGATCACAAGTTTTGCATAAATATGTTCCTTGTTGTTCGTGTTTAAGTTGCAAATGTTCTTTTAATAATTCAACATCGGAAAATGGCTCTTGACACATTTGACAAATAAATATAAATTTTGCATTCAATTCCGCAAGCTCACTATCAGATATGGTTTTCACTGTAATATAAATACATGATCGATCACCGACGAGAATGATTTATTTTATTATTATTATAATAAAATTGTATACCTTTTTTTGATTTTATTTTAAAACGTTGCACCTCGCCTTTCATTTCAATATTATTATCAATGTTATCGACTGAAGGTTCTTCTTCGTCTCCATACTCCTAAATAAATATTATTCATCGCATAAGTATGAAATTAACGTCATAAAAAAGAATGTTATATTACTTGTTTAATTGGAACAACGGCAATATTTTTTCCGAAGCCCTCGGGCATCATTATTTCTGGTAATTGTACATCTGGCAAAGCTGGTGGACCAAATTTAAATGTTTTAAAATACTGATTTCTATGTGTTTGGGTGGGTTGAAATGTGCCAGTCGGTGGAATTTCGCCGTCCGTATCGCTTGAGCTGATATCATCAGATTGCGATTCATTTCCATCGTCGGATTTAGATTCCTTATTGACTTTCAATTTTTTATGTTCTGTAATTTCGAAACAATTACGTTAAAAAAATATATAAATGAAAATTAAAAACATCATCATACTTTCATGTTTCGATAGATCCTCTTCCAATTCACTTTCAACGGCTGATTCGACAGTCATCGTTAAATCTAAATCACCCGCCTCGGGATCATCGATTGAAACTATTTCAGTTGCCTTCTCCGGCTTGCTTTTCAAAGAATTAACGGGAATATTATCATCTGAATCTGAATTTTCATTTGAGCTTTCATCTGAGCTTCCAATATCGCTTTCCATTTTGTCAGTAATAATTTGACTATCTCATTTGTGCAATTCTATTATAATGTTTACAATGTTGTTTGGCAATTTTTAACAAATTATAAATACAAAATAGATTGTGACATGATTTATTATTGAAATGTATTAAATAGATTCAATAATTCATGTTATTTAAATAGTAAATCGTATAACAATAATAGGGAAATATCTGCATTAGCAATCGACAACTGACAACCGGCCAAAACAATTTGACAAACGTCAGGGTTACCAGAATAGCCAAACTAATCATAACATTTTTCTAAAAATTAATTAAGATGAATATAATCACGTAAAAACAAATTAATTGTGTACAGAAAGTCTTTTATTTTGTTAAGTAATTCGATTAAATGAAACTCATTGAAAAATTATATGGTATAATTCAATGTGATGTTAATATCACGCGGAAAAAACTTATTTTATGTTACGTATTATAATGTAATATTTAAAATGGTGCAAAATATTGTTTTTAAGATGAAAATGTGGCGCAAAGTTAGGTTTGGATTAGCTGTGGGCGGGATTAAAATTATCAGTGAATGGTCGTGCGATCTGGTGCCTGGGCCGCTCGCAGTCGGGCTCGGGCTCGGGCGGCAGCGCCATGTCCGGGGCGCTGGCCGCCGACATCTCGCGCCGCAACCCCCAGGACGAGTATGAGCTGGTGCAGCGCATCGGCTCCGGCACCTATGGCGACGTATACAAGGTCTGTCAGCCTCACCACACCTACACCAAACGTCAAACCATTGTCTCGCGACGCACACCACGTTATGGCTGTTTTGACATGTCACAGAGTTTTTAAAAAATAACACTCGCTCACATCTCATCTCTTTTAATATCGGCAGTAATTCGAGAACATTGTTTCCGAATTTTTTTTATCTTCAAAGCGATATAATCACAAATCATTAAATCTCATCTCGAAAATTAAAAATTTTAAATGGTTGATTCATCGTTGTAAATTTGTATAATTGACCCAATTGTGTATTTTGCATACTTTTTTAAACATAAAATCATGATGCTTTTGTGTTTCACATTAATTTATGATCCAAAAATATTGATTCATATATTATAATTATTTATAATATAGTTTAATTTCAATAATACTATTTATTTTACGATTAACAATTTTATGTCTCACTTGATTATAAAATTAGTAGTAACATTGTCAACAAAAAAACATAAAATTTATATATGTAGTGTACTAAATTTGATAGCTGCTAATGAAGCGTTAATACAAATGAAGTTCATTGAAAGACAATAAACTCATTTTTTATCGATTTAATTACTATTTGTAGGTTACAATCTTAAAACTTATTTACTGTCTTGTTGTTTTAGATAATTTTTTTCTTAAGCAAATTAATATGTGATAAAATATTCGTAAATAAAATGAATTATTTGTAATTATAGGCCAAGCGGTTGAATTCGAACGAATTGGCTGCAATTAAAGTAATTAAATTAGAACCCGGAGATGATTTTCTTATTATTCAACAAGAAATTCTTATGATGAAAGACTGCCGTCATCCCAACATCATTGCATATTACGGATCTTATCTGAGAAGAGATAAACTATGGATATCAATGGAGTATTGCGGTGGCGGAAGTTTGCAGGTATTTATTAAATTATATACATTTGTTTTCATAAAATATAATCTTTTTATTTATTTTACAGGATATTTATCATATAACTGGTCCCCTCACAGAAAATCAAATTGCATATATGTGCAAAGAGACGTTGAACGGTTTATCATATCTTCATAGTATGGGAAAAATGCACAGGTAAATAAATAATTAATTTAATTGGTTAATATTCTGGAACGACTGTGGTTAATTTTGTCATTATTTTGCAGAGATATAAAAGGAGCTAATATATTATTAACCGAATACGGAGATGTAAAATTAGCCGATTTTGGTGTCTCCGCTCAAATAACGGCTACCATCAATAAAAGGAAATCATTCATCGGGACACCCTATTGGATGGCGCCAGAGGTTTTTTTTATTTTTATTTATAATATAATTTTATTCGTATATATTTTTTTCAATATGATTTTTGTATATTTAAGGTGGCGGCTGTCGAGCGTAAGGGCGGATATAATCAACTCTGTGATATTTGGGCATGTGGAATTACAGCTATAGGTATAATTAATATTCTCCATTATTTTCGCACACTCTAGCGGTAAATCTCTGTCAGCTTTGTTTTTTGTGCATTGTGCAATAAATTCTATTTTATTATTAAGTGTAAAAATTCAGAAGCCTGAAATGAGAAACGAATCGTATGCGATAATGAAAAGAACGATTAACCAAGATTAACACTTCAGAAGGTTCTTTGATGTGTTTGGTGGAATATGAAGTTATTCACTATGAATTCGATATAATAACTGCTGAAATTTATTCTCGATAATTAGCCTCGTTCAACAAAAAACTACAGGAAAAAACGACCAGGTTATTTCAATCGAAAAGCAGTCATTTAACAGCATGATAATGCATGACCACATCAAGCTAAACTCACTTGTTAAAAAATGAATAACTAAACCGGGGAAGTTTTACCGTATCCTCCGTATTCGCCAGATTTATCACCTTTAAATTATTATCTATCTCCATCGTTAGAGTATTCATTAAAAGACAAAGATATTTAAAAAATAAATGAAGCAAAAAATCATTTGGATTTGTATTTTCCTTCGAACCATCTAGTTTTTATAAAAGAATTTAGAAAACTTGCAGGAGATGCGGGAGTTGGTTGTTAATAATGAAGGCGATTGTATTTTATATTGGCGTAATAGACGTTATGTCCACATCTTGGGCAGCTTTCTGGAGATTCCTCTCAAATAAGACCAAAGACAAGTTTCACATGAGCCTCATCAGGTCCTTCCTAACATACGGATCTGAATGTTGGCCTTTGACATAAGAAGATGAGCGACAACTGGAATTCCGGAGAGGAGATTCTGAGACGAATATTTGGAGCCGTATTCGACGACGGGGAATAACGTATCCGAAGCAATGAGGAGCATTACTGACTACAGGAGTATACCGGTTACAGCTGTCGTCGGAGTGGCCAAACTTCTGTGGGCCGGTCACGTATCAAGGATGCGGGACAGTCAACTGCCGTAAAGGCTTATGGTTAATGAGCCTTTCTGTCCCCGGAGTAAAGGAAGATCAAGACTGAGGTGGTTGAACTGTGTGCAGAGGGACACTGCATCATTGAAACTTACCGGAAGATGGAGCAACGTAGCAGCAGACCGGATAAAATGGAGAAGGGTGATGGATTAGACCAGGGCTCTACAATAGTGCCTATGATGATGATGATTGATTTGATTGATAAAGTTTGAAGTTGGAAATATATAATGGATTTCTTTCGGGACTATTTACGTATGTTTTATTAAATTTTATCTGAATATATTTTCACCAGAATTGGCGGAACTACAGCCGCCGATGTTTGATTTGCATCCGATGCGAGCACTCTTCCTCATGTCTAAATCTGGCTTCAAACCTCCGACTTTACGAGAACGCGAGCGTTGGACTCCCGTCTTTCATTCCTTTGTTAAAACCGCACTGACCAAGAATCCGAAGAAACGACCCACGGCGGATAAATTATTACAAGTAATTCGATTTCAGTAAACTGTGATAAATCGTATTTTTTTCATAAAATTAATACATTTAATTTCTTCTCAGCACGCTTTTTTCCAATCGGATTCCATGTCGAAGCGGCTTGCAATCGAATTGCTTCAAAAAGTATCTAATCCTCCGAGCGTATTCGACGATAATATCGATCCTGATGACGGTGATGTGGTATGTTTTATGAAACTGTATTTGTATAGTATCGAGATAATATTACGTCTATTATTTTCAGGCATTGTCGAATGTGCCGCATCGTATTGCTTCTAAACATACGGTCAAAAATCGTCGGCCCGTCGTATCGAATCCGGTCGATCTTGCAATTAATTCAGGTGCTGTTAGAACCCGGCCTCATAGTCTTTTAGCCGATGATAGTCAGTCATTAGTTTCACCGCCAAAAAGACGTTCCGGGGTGCTGGATGATTCTCCGATCGTAGATTTAGATGCCGACGACGATTTGGACCAGTTAAACGGAGCGAGTATAACGGATCGTTTCGTCAACAGACGACACGACGAAGATTCGGATACGATTAAAAGAGCGGGTAATGTTTTTTATTCTCCTCATTGAATAATTGAGTTTGAACGAATTTAAACGTAATTTATTTGCTTCGACAGGAAATTACTATTCTCATCATAGCAAAAACGCAAACCAATCTCCGAATTGGGACATGTTGGATTTGCTCAGTAACGTTAAAGCTGATATTCCTCTACACGACAATCCAATCTCTCCGTTAAATTCGTCGATCAATGAAACGTCTTTGCCGTACGATACGCTGCCGAATGAAAAGTGAGTCTTTTGCTTAAACGATATTAATTCAATGGTTATATGTGGTTCTTACGTATATTGTTTATACTCTCTGAAATGTGGCATGTATGCTTTTTTAAAATATCATATGTTTATATTATATTTCAAATGCAACATTCCCCTATGTGATAATATCAATAATTCACTCACACATACGTATACATATATGTATTTCCGTTGTTCATTTCTGTACATAATAATTAATTACTCTTTTATAAACGGCAATGTTTGCCTTTAATTATGTTTTCATACTACATCTAATCCTTTTCTATTTCTTTGTATTTATTTTATATTTAATCTCTTACTTAATTTGTGGTTAATGATTTTCCTCAAGTCCTATATATTTTTAATTAAATCACCGATCAGATATTGTTCATCATATCGAAATATTTTGCTATATTTTTTTTTAATACCATTTTCAATAATATATACGTTTTGTTCGGGACAGTTAACCTGTTAGCTGCCGTGAATATTTAACGCTAGTATGTCCCCCACGCTACATTTTCAACAACAACCACCATTTGGATTTTTTCTCGGGAATTTGCCGGCAAACATTAAATCAACCATTTAAGCACTATTGTCACACCGGTGTGACAAATAGTTCACCCCACTCGCTAGGGACACATGCTGGTAACTTTTTGTAAAAGTCATTTGGAAGGGGATGTGTGAACTCAACTCGTGGGGACATCTATAGGTAGTGCCAAAAATACGTGCTGATTTTGCACCAGTTTTATAAATGACAATCACCACAAAAACCCGACCTCAGTTGGATTACATCCATAAATAATTATATTGTGTGTATGGTGGAATAGCTTCCAAAGGATGATACGATTAATGCAGATGTTTATTTTTCACAATTAGTGAGACTAAAGACTAAATTCAATCAAACACATCCAGAATTAGTCAATAGACACGGCATCATCATGCGTCACGACCATGCGAGACCTCTTTCAGTGAAAGTCGCCTTCAAATTAAGGACTTTAATTGGATGTTACTGTTACATCAGACTTATTTTTCAGATCTCACTGCTTCAGATTTTAATTTGTTTCCCATTCGAGTCTAGTCTAAATACTAAAATAAAACTGCCTTTCTTCGTTTTTTACCTCTAGATCAAATATTTTTTTTATAACGGAATTCGTCTTTGTGTGACATCACCCTCGTGTCTGAGGATCATGACCATTCTTGACCTGAATCTCCATGAGCGTATGCATTCCACATCTTATATCGCAGCCACTACAGTGGAGCCCGTGCCGGTCTTCACTTGGTCACTCCAGCGGATGGACGTCCTACTCTATCTTCCTAGGAGCTTCTCTAGGCTAACATTTCATCTAGTGAGATGTCTAAAGTATCAAAATCCTTTTGAGACATAGTTGAGAGTCTATCATCTTCTTTGTTCCCCATTTCTTCTTGGACGGAAACGTTTATGCGCCATCTGCGATCTGTCGCCACATCGCTCCGTCTTCCAGTATGTTCTAATGATGCAGTGTCCCTCTGTAACCAATCCAACCACCTCAGCCTTGCTATTCATTTCCTCCGAGGACATGAAGGCTTGTTAACCATAAGCCTTTTCGCCAGATGACTGTCCGGCATCCTTGACACGTAACCAGCCCACAAGAGTCTGGCCATTGAAGACAGCTGTGACCGCTATAGTTAGTACAGCTCCTTCAGATATGCAATTCCTTATAGGGAATTTTTAAAATGACACGAAACTTAGCTCTTACAGTCTCTCTGTGGCGTGTGGGACATACCCAAGTTTTACGCCTCAAGGCGTCTACAGCGTATGACAGGTTAAGAATAAAATAAATTAATCCAAATTTGTGTAATTTGATTAAAAAAAATAATGGAAATATCTTTTAAAAATACTTTTGCATATTATTTATAGAGTTAAACTTCGAGTAAGAGATTGCGCAATAACCGGTGAACAAATAATGAAAATGAGTCTAAGGTATTCATCATCAATATTGAGAGATTGAAACTATTTTGCTTATCTAAGAATAAGCGTATTTGTTTTACTTTGTGTGTATGGTTTTATATATAATATCTTGAGCCGAGATTGATAATGTAATTATAATTGTGTTATGGTTTGTGTCGTTGTCGTGTCTGTGGTGATTTTTGATCTCACACTTTTTATTATACTAATATTATGTAAATAACCAGAACTACAAACAGCATGCAATGTTTTAACGATAACGTAATATAAATCCGATCAAATCTGAATGTATGAAATTATCTGAAGATTTTAAACGTTTTGCGGATTGTATTTCATATTTGTGTTTTATAAATAGGTTAGTTGAGACGGAAATGCGGATTGTTTAATGATTAATCCAGTTTATTGTTGATAAAATATGGTTTGTACGTCGTCGTCATTTTGCAAACACGTACAGAGTTCACACATACATTTTTACTCTTACGATTTGAGATTATATTTTATATTATTGTGAGAATGGCGAATCGTGGCTTGTTATATAAATATTATTATATATTGATACTCTTATATCGGATATCAATAGTCGATTTGTATAATCGCTTTCATCCGTTTGGTTAGTACAGTTATATTATTTTGTTTGCTACATTGATTTAACGTATATGTTTTTAGTGCCGATTTTAATTTTGCATGCATCCATGGTTGACAATATAGTTTTGTAATAATTCCATTTAATGTTTTAGTGTTTTTTTTTTTAAAAGGAAAATAATTAATTAATATTTTATACAATAAAATATATTTCATATGTGTACGATGTAAGTTTTATGAAACATAATTTAGCATATTTCAGAGTGGTAAGTTTTGATTATGTAGATTTATTAATGGTAAATTTTAAGGAATACTCTATTATTTTTATGACGATTTTATTAGCAACGTTTTACTAATCGGACAAATAATTTTCTTTTCAAATTCTCCTATACACCTTATCCTTTTTTGTAAGGAGTAGATGGGTTTTGGTGATCGCTTAAATAAAAATTAATCTACTTTTTATTTATTCATCAATATTAATTTTATCCAATTTAAAATAGTTCCTATTAGAAATAGCTTTTTCCAATTTTCGGTGTAGAATACAGCTATTTCACCGATTCTGTCTTTATCCCCTCAATGTTGACAAAACATTGAGGGGATTGCCCCGGTTTTTTTTTCCACAAATAAAAAAAAAACCGCTGAGCCCATCAAAACACTTGAAACCTTTTCAGCAGCCAACAATAAGATAAACACCCAGTATACTAATGTCAAGATATGTCAGATATAAGTGTACCAACACATCAAAAAAATGGGCCAATTCAACTTATAAAACTAATGGTTTTTTTTTCAACATGTATATCCCAAACAGATAAATAAGCTTTTAGATTTTTCATTTTCAAAAAAAAATTTCTATGATCATTGACGTTTTCTTTGCAACTATGCTCATCTTCGATTTTTTTCACCAGTAAAAAATCGCTAACTACAATAAAATACTCTTGGTGGTGAAATTCATTAGTTTACAATTTTTGTAACGGGCATGATGCATCCAGGGTTCGTTGGATCCTGCATTTCCTAGGTCGTTGATCCAATTCAATCATTAGCTTAGATCCGTTTTATAGCACTGACAATAATTGGTTTATTTTCACAACTGTCCCAGTTATTTATTATTGATTTTGCATGTCAGTTCCCAGTGCCTGACATCAATTTTTACCAGTGCCCCGTGGCATGCATCGATGACTGACAGTTATTGATTTGAAGAAATGGTTCACAATTTCTGTCAGTCACTTGTAAACTGAGTTTTAACATATGACATTCTTATCAATGCATTTTTACACAAAATGTACACTGGAACTTTTTTTTAAAAAAAATCAAATTATTTACAAAAATTAGATAAATAACAAAATATGAACATTTTTATAGCTAAAAATATAATATGCTAATTTGGAAGAATAAATAAGCTATTTTACATCGATTTTAGATGGAAATTTTTTTAAAAAATCTTCTAGGACTTAAACGCGGGTTTCGACAAGCTATGATAAGTCATTCCATTTCATGTCGAATGATATATTTTTGTATTACCAATTCACAAAAATTGTATGCATAATATTATCACACCCTGTGTCAGTCACCGATGACTGACACCATAAATTAGGTTCTATCCAAGTTTTTAAAGTTAAATAAACCATAATGTAAAATCCCTATATATTTAAAATACATAAATACAATTAAAATTATATAATGGCCCACTTTTTAAAAATAAACCCGGCATGATACATGTTAATTAATTAAGTTATGTGGATCATCGTGCAGTTCTCAACTACGGTGACATTTTTTTTTATTGTTTTAGTTCGTAAAGTGGTAAATTACACTATTTCCTCTCCATTTTTTCCCATCTAACTTAAATTTTTGATGAAGTAATTACGTAAAAATTTAAACGGCTCCAGTAAAAAAATCATATAATAAAGGATAAGGTGTATTTTAAGCTGTATTATTATTAATAATGATATCGAAATGATTAAATATAGTCACTGTATTTATTTTTATTATACACTATACGAAAAATTCATTTCTCGTCCGTGTTGTAAATATTTTTTTCAAAATAGATTCGACTGGGTTACCGATACGTGACAAGGCTACCTATGATGTTATTTACGTCTGACAATTGACTGCCTGGAGTTTTTTTTAGTAGATCACTGTGTAAACTAAATGATAATTGAAATGCTTTATTTCAACATTGAAATATGCCTGGTTGTCAACTATGGTTTTTGTATTTTGTTTTAGGAGTCTCTTACAATATATAGATGAAGAATTGATGTTAAGGTAATATTTTTTACCCGTATAGTATCCTTTGAACTGCAAAATTTTCACAGTATTGCATGCGTTAAATATAAATATTTATTTTTCTTTACATTAAAGCTGCATGTCTTTCTACTCTTAAATTTTTATGAAAGCCTTATTTATTCATAGGTTAGATCTCTTTTTTGCATGTCTTAACTTTTAATTCGATGCCGAATCTTGGCGAATTATTACAAAATTCATCTTATTTTATATTCGCCAGAATTATGCATCTCTTGTTGTTTTCATTAATTAATATATCTTTTAATAAATTGGAATGTACATACATATTTATAATTTTTCTCACTTTTAGGTATATTAGAAGAAAAATTAAAAAATATATAGGTTTATTGGCTAATTTGCGAATAAAATTCTGCTGTTTTTATTCATAATGAAGAGTGTACATTTATGAATATTTAATCACTATATTTTACACTTACGCTTTGACTAAATCATTTTTAAATAACTGTTATTTAACGTATATTCAAAATATTTTTTAGATATACATTGCATTGCATTCGCGTTAATCATGAAACGTAAATATTTACTCTATTTATATTTGATCGTAATTTTGATCGAGTCTTAATATTGTAATAAGTAAGATTATAATTGATTTACATATCATTTTTAATTACTAGTAGATTATTATTTTCAGTAAAATAAAATCCTTGAATTATTATAAACTGCATGTAATAATGTTCAATCAGATTCGGTGAATTTTTTTAATAATGTTTAAGGTATATAAAATTAGTTCTATACTATTATAAAAGTTGTAACGTTGTTCAGGGCATAAAGATCTCACACATTTTGGGTATTATATGATTATTTCTCTTAAATCAAGAGAACGAGAACAATGTTGATGTGTGATTAAATATCGTGCCAAGCTGCAGGAGAAACTGCTCTAGAGCTTCTACTCAGTGCTCTGTGATTGGCTTGATCACCTAATTCTTGAGCCAACATCATTTTAAATGGATTCAGTATTTTATTCAGATTCATTCAGAATCCTGAAGTTTCGACTTAATATCACCGGCGCCATGGCACATTTATAATAGAAACATCTTCAAGATTGATTAATAGATACATTTACATTCGCCTCTCAAGGACGAATCCTTGAGAGGCGAAGAGTACAGCTTCGAGGCCGTCCAGGAATTCACATATTTCGATTCACTTATTACAAATAACATCAACTTGAAAGTACGAAGAAGAACTTTGCTGGCAAACCGGTGCTACTTTGGACTTCAAGAGCATTTACAGTCAAGATTCCTCTCAAAGAAGATAAAAGTCAAGCTCTACATGATCCTCATCAGGCTCGTCCTAACATAAGGATCTGAATGTTGGGCTTTGACAAGATAAGATGAGCGACAACTGGATATCATGGAGAGGAGAATTCGAGAAGAGAGAGGGAATTATATATATTTGCATATCCGAAGCAACGAGGAGCTGTACCGACTATACAAGGATGTACCGGTCACAACCGTCGTCAGAGTGACGAAAGACGAAAGTAGTGAGTCAGCTGCTGAAAAGGCTTGTAGTTAAAGAGCCTTCTTATCCCTGGAGGAAATGAAGACCAAGGCTGAGGTGGCTGGACTGTGTACAAAGGGACACTGCATCATTGAAATTTACCAAAAGATGGAGCGGCATGGCGTCAGACTGGATAAAATGGAGAAGGGTGTTGATGAGGCCAGGGCTCTACAATAGGGCTGTTTCGCCTATGAGCTTGGGGGATGATAACATGGCATTTTAATGAGCTTGGGTCTGCAGAGTGATTAATTTTTCGACGTAGATTCAGTTGCACGAATATCAGGAATCCATAATGTTCTCCATGTCTTCACCAAAAACCATTGAAGAATAAAGCTCCAATGTTTACTTGGCCATATAGTATTGAGGCTGATCCTAAATTACTAAATCCCCAATCTCTCTATTCTTACTACAGCTGATACACTGCCCTTTCAAAATATGTGAGATCTGGATGCTCCACTCTATAATTTCTGATTTAAACTTTTAATAAAATTTGCTTATTACATTTAATTTCATATGAGATTTTTTTTATGCTAATTGCAATATATTAAAAAAATAAGTAGATGAACTAAATCGATATTCTTACTATGCGTTTATCAGTTTACTCAACTCTTTTTTTCGCGTGGTAGATAAGTTGCACCCAAAGCCGTGTATCAAAAAGGGATAGCATTCATAGGAAAGTTTCAGATTGGTTTCTTAATTTAAAAAACCATGTTATCTGAAGAAAAAAAATATAATTTTGGTACAGAAAATCGTGTAAAAAAGATAGTAATGAAAAGCCAATAAATATATTATACAATATATTTGTATTTTAATTACCAAAAAATAATAGTAGCAGTCAACCCTTTTATAGCGCCGATATAAGAACCGCTCTATAGAAGACTAGACACTCATTGTCTACTCAAGTTTTTATTGTAATTATATGTTGTAAAATCAATGAAATTGATATATCAAACATTTTTGTATTCACATATTTTAAATGACCCTATTCTATTTTTAGTACATTCTATATAGTTAGTTACGTTTTGTTGTCAATTAAAAGGTATTGACCTTAATTACAGGCTTAATCACTGTATTTCATATTCACGAAATATGTAGTTTTACCTTGAAAATTTAGCATTTTGTAGAAAATGGTGATTTAGAAGTAAGCACTTAAGGAGGAACTGCCACACACGCCGCTCTATAGCAGCAAGCCCTATGGGAGGATTGACTGTATTCATTGCTACTTGATAATATACGCGTTTATATCATTTTTTGTTTCTGGGAATTATGATGGAACAAATAATTTGTGTAAAAATGTAGTGTTCGTTCTTTTTAGTTAGTTATTTCTAAACCGTATAAAAAAGAGTTGAGTGTATTTTAACACTTGATCGTCTGCGAACTGTATCGCATTATTTTTATCAACAGTTGTTTACCAACTTGAGTTTTTTTATAAGCTCAAAATAGCCCATCTCATATATGGGATTTGAGTGGAATTTACCAGATGATTAAGTGTTAATCAATAAAATCATTGGGTCATTTGTAACATAATCAATAAAATATTTAAAATGGAATAATCAGTGTTTATATTTGGTGATGTTAGGTCGTTGCAATTGTGCTTATTATATATATACGATATGGTTATAGTAATATTCTCTTTGTCAATTTATAATTAGATCAATAAAATTAATCAGTGTCGTTAACCTTTGCATTATATCTTCGAGAATATTAAACAAGTACGTTCATTCATTTTGCACATAAAGTTATTAGTCATCGTTGAAATATTACGGAACGGACGTTTATTTAATTAACCCTCCATTAATTGGGCATTGTCAGTACTGCAATGTTGTATTGCACAAACCCTGCACATTCCTAAAACATATATTACCATTATTATAACCATAATATATTTTTTTATTTGTATATCCTATTAACATTATTATCCAATTTGCTATGACATTGTATTTATGTTTTATTTCTTTTAATTATTCAACAGAGCCACACTTCCTTTAACCAATGACGGAACTGGCCACTGTCAGAGAGGGGATCAACAAGGTGCGACAAATTTATATGACAAGCATCTCTCCCAATGTATTAAATTAAAACATGAATATCTTCATTCACAAAATGCTGCGTTTGCAGAGAATAATGGAAGAAGTAAACATATAAATGGATGTCAACAACAAAAGTCGAGCGAGAATACTGCACTAAGTAGGGACACTTCAAAAACGTCATTGTCGAGTGGTGATTGGCGTTTTCCCCGCAACACCGCTATAGGAAGCCAAATAATGTATGTAGATCATCCCGAAAGCGATGCCATCGTAAAGTCCCCGACTGTGTCACAAATGTCTTCCAATCCAGCCGAGAATCATTGCATGTGTAATAAATATTCTAATCAATCATCTTCAAATATGTCTAGACGTAATCAATCCCGTGTACTTAGTGATTTACAACAGTCGGTTACATCCATTAACGAAAATTGTTTATGTAATAATTGTGGTAAAGAAACTGTAAACCAAAATAATAATAGTAACAGCGATAGTGTGCAACAAGATTCATCCTCCGGTGTTATATTCTGTGATAATTGCAAAAAACAAAAAATATCCGTATCGAATTTTAGAGCATTGCAAATAGCTAATCGGCTTCATTTAGCGGACAACGGGATGAACGATTCTCGATCGAATTACCCAATCAACAATAGCATGTACGAAGACGATTTATGTAAAAAAATTGATCTTTCTTTGCATACTGATATCGAATTAGATACTAGGCTTAAAAATGCGTATTCCGTAACCGGAATACCGGCCACTAGAGACGAACATAAACGTAATGTCAAGACGCACGGAAGGCACAGCTCGGATTCAGCTTTCGATCATAACCGAAGTTATCCCTCGTACGATTCTAATACAAATCATTCCAATAATAAATCGGGTGGCATTGATCTCAGCCAATTTTGTGTGTGCGAATTCAATGAAAGCAATGCGGAATCAAGACGAAAGACATCTTCCGTGGATGAGATATGCAATTTATCGGGAGCCGAAGCTGTCACGGCGGCATCTAGGAAATCTAATCCCGTGGAAATACACGGCAGGGGTAGAGAGAGGCTGGAAGGAAGCGGTCAGAGACAACGAAGCTTATCGGACAGTCAACGGGACAAAGCAAAGAAAGATAATAACAGTAAGTTGCGTTTTTTTTTTTATAATAATAGTTATTCTTCATTTTTATTTTTTAAATAATAATTTTTGCATAAATAGGTGGAGTCACTGCACCGGACGTTGTCGGCGGAGGTGGCACCCCCCCTGTACCACCGCGTAGAAATCACCGCAATCACCGAACCCGCGCTTTAACCCCTCCACGTCCAAATACAAACGGTCTACCGCCCACTCCAAAAGTGCATATGGGAGCATGCTTCTCGAAGGTAATTTCTAATTTTTTAATAAATAAAATATTATCATCGTTTGCTAATCACTCGTTGAGCGCTTGAACCTTGTCAGACAACAGTCGCAACGAGCATTGTTCTTGTTGCGCAATGGCGCATGTGCCAAACGTGCACATTAGAAGATTACAAATGGTGCATTTCAACTTGCCAGTCTGGAGTCACTGTATGATAAAACAAGAGGATCTGATATATTTGAAAAAGTAAAAACATGCCTATAAAATCTATATATGTATTGACGGTCATCAGTGTGTGTACTGACGGACATCAGTGTGTGTACTGACGGAACGCCATTAATGATGGGTACTACAACTTTACTTGAAAACGTTTTAAATCATCCTGAACTAAAAATATCACTGCATTATAATGCCCTAAGAGTGCATTGTTTGAAAAAACTTTAAATATGCAGTGTGTTATGTTACCTATTGTGAAATTTGTGAATAAAATTAGAGCAAAAGTATTAAATTGGTGAGAATTCAGAGAATATTGTGAGTTTTTAGATTTGGAATAGTATGCACGTGTCCTATATAATCCCTTGTGCTAGCTTTCCATGGGACATTTTCTGAGTAGATTTTGGAAATCGAAAAATGCTGTTTATATTAACAAGTAAATGAACTTCCCAATGAAAGAAGCTTATTATTAGATAACAACTTGCTATTTAATTTGTCATTTTTAGTCAATGTTACTAGCCAACTCAATGATCTAAATGCGAAACTACAAGACTTCAATAAATCATTTCCTAGCTTAGTAAATAGCATCAATTCATTTAAAATGAAATTAAAAGAGTTAGTAAATTATTTGTTAACTTAAAAGTATTTAAGTCAATTTCCACACTTGAAAGAGCAGAATGAATATGGATGATTGCAATTGGACTAAATATCTTTAAAAAATCAATTTATTAGCTAGAAGTGGCATTTAAAAGTCCCTTTAATGATTTGGTTAATAAAACTACAATATTTATAATTTAATTTTTACTTAGTAGGCAAAACGTAATTGGCCACTACCGTATTAGTGGGTATCACACGTAAATGCGTTTTTTAAATAAAATATAATAATGAATAATCGTAATCATATTATTTGCGTTTTATACAGGTTTTCAATGGATGTCCTCTCCGAATAAATTGTACAGCGTCTTGGATTCATCCCGATACCAGGGATCAGCATATTTTAATCGGTAAGCTAAATATTTATTACTTCCGATTATTCGATATATAATACTAAATAAATTTCTAAATGCATAGGCGCTGAGGAAGGCATATACACATTGAATTTAAACGAATTGCATGAAACTGCAATGGAACAGCTTTGTCCGAGAAGAACTTTATGGATGCATGTAATTAAAGATGTACTCATGTCGTTATCAGGTATTCTATTTAATATATGCATATTCTCGGTAATTCGTTGCATCATTTGATACTTATTTATTTTTTCAGGAAAAAGCCAACAATTATACCGACACGATTTATTAGCATTGCAAGGTCGTCATTCGAATAGATTTTCTCTTCGAGTTCAACGTATGCCAGAAAAACTTGTGCCAAGAAAGTTCGCTCTCACGACGAGAGTGCCCGATACAAAAGGTATGTCATTGCGAAGATTATAATTAATGTCGTATTTTATCGCATATTTTCAACTGACACATATGTAATTAATCTCAAATATTATCTCTATTCTAGGCTGTATAAAATGCACCGTCGGAAGAAATCCATATAACGGATATAAATACCTCTGCGGTGCAACTGCGCAAGGGCTGTTTTTGATGCAGTGGTATGATCCCTTACACAAATTCATGTTACTGAAGGTAATATACATTTTATTTATTTACATAATTTGTTATCGTTGAATAATATGCAATTTACGTATTTTTTTTTCAGCATTTAGAATGCGTGCTTCCGTCGCCTTTAAAAGTATTCGAAATGATTATTACGCCCGAACAAGAATATCCGCTCGTATGCGTCGGAGCCAATCGGCGACCGCTTAAACTAGATTTATTAAATATGAATTCCGGTAATTATTTTTTAATAAAATTCGTACGTTATTATTTTTTGTATCGATTTGTTTACCCGATGTTTTAGGTGCGAGTTGGTTTCATTCGGATGAATTGGATCCGAATATGAGCGGCACATCGACCGTAATACCGCGTACGGATAAACTGCATTCAATCGTCGGTATAAAACAACTAGAAAAAGATGCCGTAAGTTAACGATTGCATATGAGATCCGTTTTATTATGCAAATTTGATCGATAATTTATCATATTATTTCAGGTGTTGGTGTGTTACGATAATCTTGTAGAAATTATTAATCCGTTGCCGCCCTGTGGCGATGCAAATCGACAGCTTCCGACCGCAGATCTCATAATCGGCAGCGGGAAGAGTAAAAGACAAAAGCAACTAGTCACAAAACTTGAATTTTCTTTTAATATCGAAAGCATTGGTATTAAAAATACGTTTTTTTTTGTTATTTATATAATATATATATTTTATTATATATCGTTTCTGGTTATTTCAGTTGTATTAGCGGATAGTGTGTTAGCATTTCATCTTCATGGAGTTCAAGGTAGATCGCTACGCGACGGCTCAATTACCCAAGAAATCTGTGATCAATCAAGAAGTTATCGATTATTGGGTCATGATAAGTATGTCTTCCTCGCGTAAACAATGTTGAATGTTAAATTACATGATTTAATAACGATTTAATTCAATTTTAGGGTTGTGGCATTGGAATCTCACATACTCAGAACCGGAACGCTCACGGGAGAAGACGGAAACGATCTTTATATCTTGGCAGGTCACGAGGCGTCATATTAAATATCGAAAATACGCTTATCCGTAGTGGCATTATAGATCTAAACATTCGATAAATTGTAGCCTTGCTAAAACATTACCAATGACATTATATTGTAATAAGTAGACCCCGAGACGGCGTTTGCCATTTTATTAGTCACGTAAAATGGGAGAGAAATGTATCGATGTAGATAGAGAAAATTCCGAACTAATTAAGTATTTATAATGTTATTGACGTATGTATCATAAAATATTTTACTTTTGCAAAATATGCATGTTTTTATAATAAGTGTTCGGAGTTTTTCGGTTTAAAAAAATATATATGTATTTAAATCGTCGACGATCAAAGCGAGCACACACACCGAGGCTTCCGTCGCTAATTATGAATTATTCCATGGTAATTTATTTAGTATAATTTACGGCATATATACCTTTATGTCTACATATTGAACGTACGCGAGATTTGATCGGATTAAAGATATATATAAATATAAAATGCTCAACATGTAAATTAAAAACCAAATGTTTAGCCCTATGTAACAAATATAATTATTATTTTTTTTATCATATATTATAATTTTATTACATTAACTATATGAATTTAATTTTATAATGGTATTATTGAGACATTTTTTATCATTATACGTACGCATCATAGCTATGAACTAACGTTTACTTTGAACCGGCAGATTATTTGATTAATATAATGTAATTATAATACGTCTGTATCGTATATTTGTGAGATAAAACTGCCAATCCCTAACGATTAAAAAATGTTATATTAATTATTGATACTGTAGCGACAGTTGCGATTTAGGTAATATATAAAAATATAAGGATTTGTGCGTAATTTATGTTGCATGTGCGATAATGTGAAAAAATTGTCTTGTTAAATTATTTTATACGAATTCTATAACCTCTATTAATACTAACGAAGAATATATAGAAACCCAGTATTTTTTCTTTTATTGACAAATTACTCGTATTAGTATTGTAAATATATTTTTTATTTGTAAATATGTATGTATGTATTAAATATCACTTTCTCAATTATATAATAAATGTGTAATTGCAAGAATTGGATGTAAACGAATATGATAAATAAATTAGTTTTCCCGTTAAAAGCATATATGTATTATTGTCGATCTGTCGATGCATCACCTCCGATGATTCAAGGCCTCTGATCTAACGAACGAAAATGTTATCGAACCGTATTTATAATTGTGAAAGTGATTTTAATTGTGTAAACGCTCATGGATTAAAACGCCATAATTTTGTACGTAGTTTGCTTCGCATATATTGTTTAAAATTAATATTAATAATAAATAAAAAAAAAATGCAACATTTTGCAGCACATTATTTGGCCATGATATGAATAATAACAAATATATTTTAATTGTATCACCGAAACAATGATTCAATCCTGTATATTACAATGAATAATCAAATTATTCGATTATGTATATAAAATAATGAATTTATTTATGTGTATATGTATAGACCTTTATAAAAAAAAAATGTCAGTTTATCGCAGATTCAACTCTACAAAATAGCAGGGACTAACTATATATATATATATTCGTCGAGTATTAACGTCAATGCATGATTATTACGTGTAGTTGCTCTACTAGCCGGACTCGATTTAAATACACGCGTCACCAGCTGACGCATGATGTGTTGTACATTGCTCAGATTTCGCAATAATATATTTGTATATATTAAATGTAGGATATAAATATGGTACCGTGTCGTATTTGGGGTTATGAATCCGTTACGTAGTCGCTGTCCGCAGTTCCGCTAGCAGGGCAACGATCAATTATATTTGATTAGTTTTTGGAAGTGTTTCCATATATCTAATATGTACCTTAATTAGAAATAACAAATTAATAATATTGTTATATATATATATTAAAAGAAGTATATTGTAAAATTTACCCCGTACTATTTTTTGCTATTTCAAATTCTGAAATATACGATATTAATATATATATATATATAAACGAACACAAAATTTATAATATATTATTATAATGATAATCTACTAATTAGCGAGGATACCATATAGAGAAGTTCCCAAAATAATATTATTACGTATTTACGCAATGAATTCCCCGGATTGTCCTTCCATACGTTTATGCGGAAATTTTGCAGTCAATTAATTGATTTGGAATAATTAGTGATTTAAGTAATTTTTGGCGCCGATGGCCATAGTATTATTTTTTCGATGACAAATAGCGCGTTGGCGTTGTATTGAACGATAATAATATGTAGGACAAACGTATATAATTTTGGGAACTTTTTGATTCATATTCGTCTATTTATGTAATCATATGCTGATCGACTCGTATGCTATTCTTTTTTTTTTAATTATTGCTTCATTTGTTTTTTTTTGTTTTTATTTATACACCTGGTTCACTTTTGTACGGTAAATACGTATATTTCAGACGTTATCGTGTATAAAATAATACGGTTAACACATAAAAAACGGGCGTGAAATGAATTGTAATTATACAGTATGGCCTCGTTTAGTGTTTCCTTAACCCATCCGTCACGGTGGCTCGAAAACAACCGAATCGTCCGAAGGGGGGTCTATTAGAGACCCCAAGCATTTCAAGTCAAGATATAGATAAATGGATTATTCTAAGAATAAATATAGTTATTTATGATTTGTTTAAATGGGCTTCTAATCCGAGGCGGGTCCAACTCAACCATGAGGCCATGATTGCGCTCGTTGTCCTCCAGGTTAACTCTCCGAATATGAGTCAGGTTGCCAGCCATAAGCCCAGGAGCCGAGCTGTCAACGTGCGGATTGTACCAATAATAAATCAGATGTGGTTAGGGCTCAGTCGTATTTACTTTACCATCTGATCAGATGCTACAGGCACCTCTGGTAGCACATCCGTCACCGAATCAGCACGGAAAGCGGCCTTGGCTCCTCCGTAGTTCCGTAGAATCTACTAAATCTACCGCCATTGCGTTGATATGCTTCATAATATGGTCGATGTTTTGGCTTTTTTTTATCCGAACAATATGATGTGTAAATGACACGCGCATTCGGCGATGTCTTGCCACAGACTGAGCTCTCGCAGCATGTGTCACTAGTAAGCTTCACTTGCACTTGGCACATCGTACTGGATGCGAGCGAGAAAAAACATTGCGCCCGTGGCAATGATTATTTATGATATGTATTCTTTAGACTATTTTAGACAAATACAAAAAAGTTTGTGACATGTAGGATTTATATTAAAAGAGTTATTCGAGAAAAATAAAATGCTTGGGGTCCCTTTCATCACGGTTAGGTAAATTTATGCTAATTTAATTTAATGTACTTCTCTCGAAGCCTAAAGTGCAAAATTGTATTAAACAGTTTCGTTATTGATTTATAATTAAATGACCTCGGTTAACGTTGTTTCATTTAACACTTTGTCGTCTAAGAACGCATCATAACCTCTAAACAAGGCATTACTTTATATTCATTCTACCTAGAAATGGATAAGAAATATGTAAATCTAACATTGAGTAAATATTCTCTTTTACAAAATAATTTATGTCTATATATTGAAGCTCAGATCTTCCATTATTTTCTTCTAGTCCGTCTATCTCATTATAATAATGTCAATTAATCCACGATTTATCGTTTTTTTTCGATCTACCTCTATAAAATATATAATAAAATATAAACTTTGAGTATCTATGGGTATCTGGAAAACTATGGATCGAGTTTCTACTGTATTCTTCTTTTTATATTTGTGTTAAAACAAAAAAACCAGTAATAAAATTATTGAATCATATAAAGAGAATCAGGCGTATTTAACAAATCAAACATAGCAATATAATCCCAATAATTATTTCCATCATTAACAATATTAATTTGAATACTCAAATGATTATTTTATCTCAGATTTTAATTGATAATTAGCACATATATTTGAAATGGAATATGCAACATGTATCAAATGATAAATATAATATTTATTTAAAATCAAATATTTTTTATACATCAAATTCACCTTCAAAATAAAATAATCTTATATTAAGATGTGAATGTGATTATGGAATTTATTAACGTAGCATGTGTGTACCTACCGTATGTATATACAATTGTGCCCCCAGAAGCAAAATGTGTCAAACGCTCTGAATATTTTTTGTTAAAAATAATCAGATATTGCAATCGATCAAATCGGGCAGGTGTCCCGAACCAACAAATAGAAGTAATATGATACGTGCATTATGCTTCCGACTGTACTTATCGATTATGCATTTAGAGAAGTAATCCGATACTATGAAATATATCACCATTTTGTCGATATGAAAGATTGTCTATTTAAAATTATTCTCCAAAATAAACGAGTCTGACCAACATATTTTGTTTTTTATTATACCCATAATAACATTTCTTTAATTTATTAATGTATGGTACCTGGAATTAATGTCATATTTTCGAAACGCAGTCATCTTCGGGTCGTCATCCTGGAAAGACATTTGTTATTTTAACAGTATATATACTATTCGAAAATTGTTTTGAGATAAAAATATACCTTTTTCTAAGTCTTGCGATAATGGGAGAACTGTGTCAAAACAACACATGCGGTGTTGCATGCTAATGCAGTTTCACATGAAAATAATTACCATACTAAATATTTGTGCTATTTATGATGACTATTGGATGTCAGGAAATGCAATCTTTGATTTAAAATAATATTCTGGAAACATTGATTTGGATTGAAGAGCGCACATTGGATTTGGAACCTCGTAGCTCAGGCATTCTATGACATTATTTATAGAGTGTTTGGCTCGTGTTTTCCGCTTAAACGCGACTTTAACCATAAAAAGTTTTTCCCTAAATCGTTCTCTAAGAAGGCGATTACTATAGTAGCAAGGAAGCACTCCATTCACATGAGCGTGGAAACGATCAGCCGACCCAGAGTACCGTGAGGCATTCGTGCGCCTCCAGAGAGAGTATAAGGCGACGGTTCATCAGGACCATCGCAACTACGTGTTGTTATGTGAGCAGCGTTTGATGGAATGTCCAAAATTTTTTTGTATTTTTTTAGAACGGACAGCTTTGTGTCAAAGTTCATGGTATTTGATGGTGTTACTTTATATAACTCCCAAAAAATTCCCAACTCCTTTGCTCACCACTTCTAGTCAGTATTCGACAATCCGGGAACTCATACTGACCTCGATATTAGTTTGGCATCCTACTATTTGAATGCACCACAACTAATCATCGACACCGTAGACAAAGCTCAAATGATGTTTGCTTTTGGAAAATTAAATTCGAAACGATCAGCTGGACACGATCTTATACCTTCTTTCGTTCTTAAAGCATGTCAAGATGGATTAACAGAGCCTCTTTGTCATATTTTTAGCCTATCGCTAAAATCGTCCTAATTTCGAGACACTTCCATTCAAAACATTCAAAAGTTACTCCCATATTTAAATCTATTAAGACTGAAAAAGCGTTTGATCAAGTCGATCCTGCTAGACTCATTTTGAATTTGTTTTGGGTTATCGAATAATCTCGTACGTTTCTTCTCGAGTTACCTTACAGAGAGAAAACAATATGTGACATACGACTTCCAAACGTTGTATGGATATAATACACTTTCCGGTATTCCGCAGGGGTCAAATTTAGGACCATTATTATTTATTTTATTTCACTTTTCGCAGACGATTTAAAAATATTTCGATCTATTACTTTAGTGGAAGATGCCCTTTCGTTTCAGCTGGACATTGATTCATTGCGCGGTTGGCCAATATTAAATCGTCTTCCATTAAGTATTGGAAAATGTCAAATAATGACATTTTCTAGATCAAAGGAGCCCATCATCTTTAATTACAGACATGGAAACGTAACTCTTCCTAAGCAATCGTCTGTTAAAGATCTGGGTATTTTGTTTGATTCTAAGTTAAAATTTAGTTTACATGTATCGGACTTGTGTATGAGACCATCAAGAATGTTGGGCTTCGTCTTGAGAAATTCTCATCACATACGTAGCACCTTAGTCACACGAGTGCTATACAATGCATTGGTTCGGAGCTTGCTTGTATCAGGTTCCATTATATGGGCGCCTTATGACCCCTCGAATTCCCTCATAGTAGAGAAGATACAGAAGAAATGTCTTAGGTATCTCTATACGAGGGAGTTCGGATTCTACCCAAGTTTATACAACAACGCATGGGTACAGGGCTGCCTGGGGTATGTATCCCTCGAAAAAAGAAGGTCGATTTACTTGGCAAAGCACTTCTTCAAGCTGTTGGTTGACGCAGTACATAACCCCCTTGTACTGTGCGAGTTGCCCTTATGGGCGCCAACTCAATACCATCGAGCTCGTTCGCGTGTGCTTTTTCTTTCGCCAAATGCTATGACAGTTGCTCTCAGAAACTCTCCGGTAACCAGAGCTATTACTCTGCTCAACCACTTGTAGATATATCCGATGTCAACGTTTTGTAGATATTTTTATATGAGATTTTATGTCATTTTTTTCATGTTATTATTATGTTTTTATGCATGATTGTCGACCTGGGTTATTCTGTAATGCCAATCACGCATTGTCTATATGGAAAAAAATATATTGTAGAGGGGGGTCCCCACTGGATCCGCCCGTCCGCAGTTCTAGCTCTGCTAAAAAAATCTCTCCATTCTTATAGTGAAAATATTTTGAGGGGGGGGGGGGGGGGGGGCTACAAATTGAATTGCGCCTGGGGTCTCCCAAGTGCTAAATTTGCCACTGACCGAATGGAAGGAAAACTATTGAATGTGTCTTTGGAATGGCGACGGAAAATTTCGCGATGTTAATAATATTAATTAAACTTACCCACTGCAAATATCGTCAATGTATGTCATTCTTTCCCCGTTGTGCTTTTCTTGAATACTAAAGAAGTTTATAATTATATAGAACCTTATGCTGTTCCATTTCTTCTACAAAGATAATATTAATTTGTTATAAAATCAAATTACATTATTTATATTATCAAAATTGATCTTTCTATTATATTTATTGAGCTTTCTAATATTTATAACAAACCGCATATGGCTCATGAAATTGTTTATTTCTAAAAATCATCATTATTGTGAAATTTTTCATAATATTTATTATTGGGATATAAAATGCATTAATTTTTATAATAAATTATTGTGTTATTGTAAAGTATTTTCTATTATTTATATATTAATACTCAAATACCCGGTCCCGCGTTAGTGCGGAAATTTTCGTAAACGGTAAACACCCGCTCCC
>JAGXCT010036954.1:19863-74572 GCA_022495035.1 Philopotamus ludificatus | reverse complement strand
TCGTGCCAGACTTTGTCAAAGGCACGCGTGATGTCTAAGAAGATGGCTCCGGAGGAGTGTCCGTAGTTGAGACCTTTGCCGATGTATTCGGTGACACGTAGAATTTGATGGCATGTAGAATGTCCTGGTCTGAAGCCGTGTTGTTCATTGGGAAGTACCTTGAGGTCGTCGGCTATTTTTTGTAGTCTGTCGTTAATTATTTTTTCAAAAAATTTTCCTAAAGAGGAGAGGAGACTGATTGGACGATAGTTGTTGATAAATTTCGGGGATTTACCTGGTTTGGGGAATACTACTATGTCAAACAGAATAAACTGCTAAGGCAGATAACGAACACGCCATGGTACATTCGAAACACAGACATTCACAACGATTGCAAAACACCACTCATCAAAGACTACATCCACAAACTATCCAAGACATTTCACAACAACATAAAACACATCAATAATCCGTCGTTCAGCACACTAGGGAACTACAACCCGAGACACACCAAACACTTCAGACCTCCAAAATCAATCATCTGCCAACGAAAACCTACCCTCCCACGCCCTCTCCTTCCTGTCGCTAATGCTTAACCCTTATATTTATTTTTTTTCTATTATTAGCTAAAATATCTTTTAAATTGTTAATGAATTTTCATAACCATACCGTATTATTAAAATCCCTTTTTTTTGCTGTTTTTTTTTTGTTTTTGTCTTTTTTATGTTCTTGTATGTATGCCAATTATGTGCACTTATAACCTTTTTTTATGTACTTTATGTGTAAGGAAAAAAGAAAAAAAAACTATAAGACTACCCAAACACAGTTGCAAAAAAATAATAGCAACAAACATATTTATCCCAACTATGAAGAAAGAGTATGGGGAGGTGACTCCTACACTCTGAAAATTATAATGATAATGATAATGAGGGCATCCATACACATTCACTCACGCCGTAATGGCAGTCACATCTCCGTGATTTCTCTCGTACCAGAGATACGTCTCTGGGATATTTATCATCATCTCGTACCGGAGATACGTCTCTGGGATCCTTATCATCATCTCGTGTACCGGAGATTCGTCTCTGGGATTGAAAACCATGTCCATGGTCAACCATAAGAGAAAACATGCATATGGTCACGTTCCTCAGAAATAAGGGAAAATGGATCAATAGTTTATATAAAAAAAAAAATTAATAACAATAATGATATTTAATCGCTTTACTTTAAAGAAATATTCAAAAGAAGTTATTATCATCTTTTGCAAAAATTATTTAACATCGTTTGCCAAACATAAATTTTTTTACATTAAATGTTATAGAAAAGTATCTGCAATTGTTTTTGTTCCATGTTTATCTTCAATTTATTTTAAACGTGTTCACATAGATTGCTCCTTGTTATTTACTCGTTTAGTAAACCGAACAAATTAAAATTATTTAGATTGTTGGTGTGCAAGATAATGTTCACTACAGTCTGTCGAAAGCTTAATCTCCAATTGATATTTTATGTCATGAATTGTGGTTGTGAATGTAACATTTCTAAAGGAGTGATATAAAATGATTAATTAAACGGTTTATTCATTTATTTATTATTCCGATGAAATTTTAACATGTCCATATATTTGGTGGCGGCTCATGTGTAAAATATCTGAGGATGCTGTGGAAAATAACAAATTAAAATTAATATATTTCATTTAAAATATAAAACCAGGTGAGAAAAAATACTAAATATTAATATTATTATATAAAAAAATATTTTCCTTCCATTTGCTTGGGGGTGGTGCAGCTCCGGCGTGTATATGGACGAGCAGCCACTGCATACATTTGCAAAAAAAATGGTAATAGGTATAATTTTAATGTAATACAAAAAATATGTTTTAAATATAATTTATTCTATAAAAATACTCAAATACAACATTTAAAACAATAAAACATGAAATAAAGTCTGGGTAGATTAGATTAATCAAAATCTTCTTCATCGTCTACCTCTTGTAAAGTAGCATCGCCTGGTTTTTTTATCAATTTCAAATCTTCGGCAGTTTTTAAACATTTTTCAGCATATTCTTTAACCGCATTAGTGGTTACATTTTCAAGCTTAGTGAGTGCCATTAATATTTCCATAACATCGGAGGCCATTATTTTTTCAGCAATTTCCTTGTCACTATTTAGCATATAATACAAAATATAGACTCCGCGATGTTGAACTTCCGAGCTCGGGTTAGCCAGAAGGCAATGCAAAATCTCGAGCCATGATTCGCCATTCAATACCTTCTGGCAACAAATTTTGCTCGAGGAAGTCAATATTGCCAGAGCGCCCGCAGCGGCTATTGCGGTATCTTGATCTTCGTCCTGACACAATAAGCTTAGAAATTTGACGCGATCATTTTCGGCTTCGTGAGCTTTCAGGACATCTTCTGATAAAACCATATTAGTGAGAACCTGTGTCGCGGCCCGCTTAAGCATTACATGATCTTCAAACAGAAATGATTCGATGCGATTTAAGCCGCACTCCTTTAGTATCCTTTGCCGTATCGTTTCGTTCGTTGAGGCCAAATTACAGAGCGCTAGTAAAGATTCAAAATTTTCCAAAGCAGCGCAGTCCGGGTGAAGCAGAGCCGTTAACGGCCGAACAACCTCGAGAACTCTCTGTCCCGGAAAAGCGACCTCCGGATTTATGGTTATTCCAATTCTAGATAGCGCTTGGGCGGCTTGTTTTTTACCATTTTGGGTACCTTCAATTGCCATCGGCAACAAAACTTTAGCACCTCCTTGTTGCACAACGAGACCTCTCAGCTCTTGCTGACTACATAGTGCGTTAAATACTCTCGATATGAGTTCCTTAGAATTATCACTCTGAGTTTTAGATAATGCCACTAGAGCCGTAGTCACACCTTCTTTGGCGAGAATGCAAAGTCTCTTATTTATAAAATCGGGATCGTCCAACTCGTGTTCTTCGGGTATATGATGTTTTGCAAATTTTGCGAGTTCAATTAGCTCCGGCACCATTTCCTGCTTTTCATATGCGTTACACAAATTAACCAGAGTAGTTACGACTCCATATATAGACGACTGATCTCCAGATTTAGCCAATTCTACCAACGCTTGAATGGCCGCTCTATCTTCCACAAGTTTTTCTTTGACATCGGCGTCGAGGGTTAAATAAGATAAGCCTTCGGCGGCCCAACGTCGAATATCGCGATCTCTGGCAGGATTGATAAGAAAACGTCTGCACGCTTCGGCCAATTTTGTAGTTGAACCGTCGGCGAACGGTCTAATAGAAGCATCTACACCTCCGGAACTACTCAATTTGCAGAGACCCACCAAAGCCCGAATTTTGATTGCATCATTTTTGGATTTGTATAGATTTTTCAATATATTAACACCTTGATTTATAATTGCTTTAGCTTTGTCTTTTTTGGAGGATGCAGCAATCAAACACTCGCATGCGACTTTTTGCTGTAACATGTCTTCGGTGCCGGCCATAACCAAAATCATTTCCATAATACCTTCCTTTGACACAATCGCATTTCCGACATCTAAGGGACCCAATAATAACGAAGTAATGGCCACTGTTACTCTAACTTTGGATTCAATATCGGGACTGAGTAATTTTTCTTTCACAAAATCGTCTACTTGCGTAGTGAACCTTTCCCTCGCTTCGTCATAGTACATGTTTTCATATATTTTTTGCAAACAAACGGATGCTATTGTACGAGATGATGTTGAAATATTCATAGCTGACTCATATTTATATTCTTCCAGTTCGCTGCAGACGTCCAGCAAGCGAACTACACCCCTTATTTCCACAAACCTTTCCGCCCAGCTAAGAGCTGTGTAATGACAGTTTTTCATAATTAACTCGATAATAGCATCTCTGGCCAATCCCGATATGACGCGGTCGGTAATAGAATATGTCAAACATGTCAATAGCGTATCAATCTCTCCTTTGTATTTGTCGCAAAGCTTTTGATCCGGCTTACTGTCTGCTTTATTAGTCATGCCGGAGAATGTGTTCAAAATCGCTTGCATACAATACTGTGCAGCATTAACACGTTCCACATTATCTGAATCGATAATTTCCAAAAACCACGGTATGCCACACGTTTTTAGTATTGCTGTGACACGGTCCACATTCTTTTTGCATAATTGTCCGATGATCCTGACCGCACTCAAATATATTTGTTCGTTTTTTTCGACTTTAAGTAATTTATGTATTTCTTGCGCCACGCCCTTCTGAAACATAACTTCCGATCCCGCATTTTCTTTAGCCAGAACCAAGAGATTGTTTGCCGCTGTTTCCCGTTTTTCTTTATCTGCAGAGAAATCAAAAGCGATCTTAAACATTTGATCTACTTTATTTTCAGTCTGCGAATTTAAAACTGATCTTTCCTGCACAATTTTGAATAATCTCGAAAGTACCGGTTGAATGACTTTATTGGTCGGATCGGCACTGAGAACGGCTCTGGCATCTCTGTAGGCTTCTTCGAATCTATCCAAATTTTCCAAAGCTTGAGAGCGTCTGAAGAGGGCCTTTGGATCTTCGGGTGTGATTTTTAGAGCAGAGTCGCAGTCGTCGACGGTTTTGCTGTAATTTCTTTGCTTAAGATATGCAGCGGCTCTGTTCTTGAAATATGTTGCTTTATCCCTGCTGTCAGTGGCGGCTGCTTTGATAGCTTTAGAGTAGAGCTCGATGGCTTCGTCGTAGCGTTCTGCGGCAAAAGCCTCGTTGCCTTGTATTTTGAGTTGCTCCGCGTCCATCGCGACCCCCATAGTGGCTGGCGTGATACTGTGGGGCGTCTCAGGTTACGGTGGAACGTTCTCGTCCAGCGCTGATTATAAATAGCAGACCCCCTCCTTGCCCTTCCACGGCATGACACTGACAGTTGATTTTTTTTAATAACTAAACACCGTAATCCCCGAGCGTTAACGACTTCCTAGACCAATAACTTTTTTGAATTTTTCAATAACACTTAATTCGCAAATAAACCGCTGTGTTCAAGTTAAAAACCTTTAAGCTTACCAAAAAATGGAAAAATAAATAACCTTTAAAATATAATAATAAGACAATTTTTTAAAATAATGAATAGCGTATTTATCTCAACTTTTGATCGTTATTTATTAATTTATGTTTCATAATCAACTGTTACTGATTTAAAAATAAAAAAATATAATTCAAACGGTCCATGCTATGTGGATTTTTATGTTTATAATACATTTATTTTTAATAATAATGTTTAACCATGTTAATTCATATTATTTCAGGATTATTGCATCACAAAGTTGAAATGTTACATTTTTATGTTGGCAACATATGTCGTAGTTGTCACTTTTGCAAACAGCTGATATATTTCGGGTGCGTATTTTTTTGTTCTTCGTCAGCATACATAAATCCAACAATATTAAATGTATATATATATATATATTAATATTTTTACAGAGCAAAATTAATAATGTTTAATCAAATACTTGTGCAATCTTTTTGTCTGCCAAAGCGTATTGCAGTACACTTTAAACGCTACTGCCAATGTTGGAAATGCAATGAATCTACTACAAACCTTTTTTGTCCCAAATGCAATTATCTCCAGAAACCGAATAAAAGCAATAATTATTTCCAAGTTTTAGGAATCAATGAAAATTATGACATAAATGAAGCGGTAATGTCAAAAAACTTCAAAAATCTACAAAAATTGTTGCATCCGGATAAGTTCAGCAATAAGTATGCTTTCTTTGCTTATAAGATAAGTATAAAATTGGATAATTTTTTATTTTAATTTCTTTAGAACTGAATCTGAACAGGAAGTGTCGGGCGAATATTCTTCACTGGTAAATAAAGCCTATTCCACATTATTAAATCCTTTATCCAGAGGTAAATAAAAGACAATATATTTCGCTTATGCCCTAAATCCGTTATAAAAATTTGAATTACTGTAATTTTAGGAACGTATATGTTAAATTTGAAAGGTATTGAAATATCGGAGAACACCCAATTAGAGAGCAAGTTTTTGCATGAAATTATGGAACGAAACGAGGAAGTTGAAAATGCCGATACACCGGAAGAAATTCTTAAGATTGAATCGGAAAATAAAGAAATTCTCAAAAATCTGCAAGTTGAATTATCGGATTTTTTAAATGGTGGAAAATTGACGGAATCTCAAAACACACTGATACGTATGAAATATTACGATAGCATAAATAATCAAATTAAAAGCATAATAAGCAAAATGAAAATAGTAAAATAATACAAAATAAAAACACATGTTTGCATAATTTTTATTTATATCATCATCATCATCATAAATGTTAAAACAATATATGTATCATCATATTATTCAATATTTGTTGTATATCACAAAGTTTTCATAAATATTTAATAATAGTTTTTGCGTGAGGTTATTACCATGTTGTGCAACAATCGTGAAGTCTATGATTGAAAAAAAAGGTAGTATATTCTATTAAATTCCCTTTGATTTCATTAATGTGATCGCCCACACAAATACGATTGTGGCCTGCCGACCAAAGAAATAAACATTTCAATATTCATACAATAAATTCAACCATCAAAATACATAGTTTTAATAAAACAATAATATAATTTGTTCAATTTAAAATTATTTTTACATATTATCAAGTCTTAAAGAAGACATCTAAACAAACCCCAAATAAGCGCAAACCGAAATTTAAAAAAATAGCAGCTCGGTAATAACACATCACTCATGCGATGGCCAAACCTTTTTTACTTACTTAATATAATGAATATTTAATATTTTAACTTTAACCGTTCTGTCGCCGTTTAAAAAATTAAAGGTCGACAGCCGATCCCCCAGTTATTTTGAGCCTAAAGCGTGACATAATCTACACGAGCGGCCACCGAGAGCGCTCGACTGTACCTATTCAATGGCTTAGCGTGTATGTGGGCCAATATTTAAAACTGAGAATAATATTTATGAAAATCGTTTTATAGTAAACTTTTACTGACGCGTTGGAATGGCAAAGTAATTATTTAAATTTGAGTATACACTGAAAACGCAAATGGAATGCAAAAAAACATTTTTATTTACAATAATTCCCATCTAATGTAAATAAATATACTATGTACAAATTTGTCCAGTCTACACGAACAATATGGCCACTTTCAATAATTTATTAACAATTGGGAATTCAGCGAGGTAAATTACCACAAATTATATTAGGCACATTTATATTAAATTATCAACCACGTGTTTTATAATACGTGCGAGATAAATTATAAACAAATAAATACTAGTCAAAGTGTACATTTCATAGAATTGGTTTACAATGTAGAATATACAATAATAAATAATTAATACTATATAGAAATGTATGTTAAAAACTAATTAACAATTTGTAGTGCAACTGTGAAAAAGAGCAACACCAGGTTTTATTGTGCTTATAAATGTAAGTCGACGAATGAAATGGATTCCGATATTATTTTTTTGTGAAATTTGCGTTTAATAGATAATTAATAGATACTCATAACACGATAATACATTAAGCATTGTATGAATTTCAGATATATCGGAAATATTTTCCAGAATTTTATCGCATAATTATATATAATAATCTAATGTAACAAACATATAATGACCAACTTTTATTTTTGATGTTTTAAATTAGGAGAAATAAGTAACCTACATACTGAATACATGAATATATTAATTTAAAATAGTTATTACCAGGTTAACAATGAAAATACTCCAACACTCGACTGAAGCCCATTTAATTTTTACATGAGTTGTACGAGAACCGTAGTCGTCTTATCTGGGATGCAGTACAAAAATTCACAACATTGAAAGTTGCTATATATGAAAGTTTATTGTAATTCAAAATTATAATAAAAAAACAAATTCAACTAATGAGTTAAAAACTCTAAATCTTTTACTGAATGAATATACATATATACGCAGTAATAACAAATAAAATAAAATAAAACGAGTTATTCGGTTCCGGGGAATAGTCAGGATCGATGCATGAATATTAAGGTTATTATGAGTTGTCAAAGATCTATAGTTAATACTTTTTAAATCAGTGTAATGCATTAATTTCCTGTTCGCCTTTGCCTTGCACGAATGCTTTGTGTAACATTATTAATTATAAATATTTTCATTTTAATTGAAATAAATGGAAATGTCAATATGTATATTATAATAGACGAACTGAAACATTTAATTGAAACCAAAAGTTAAACAAATGCACGTAGTTGTAAATTTGATAGGAGACATATACAGGCAGGTCCCTCATTACCAGATATTTTGTTACTTCAACTACCTAAATGCTAGCCTCCGTTCGGATGATAGCGAACAGTCAGGCAGTGGTCGCAAATAGAGAGAAACAGACGAAGCGATTGTTATTGCACCTACAACATTGACGGGAGCCGTAAATACTTGTCTTCGTGTCGTTTAGACGTACAAAAATTACGTCCTTCCCCCTCCCGCAATTATGAGGTCTTTTATCGTTTCGATTTCTATCTATCACATAATGAGGGGCTCGTTTGAATTTAAAAATAGCAATTCATAATTTATCATAATTGCCACAATATTTAATCATATTTTATCAGTCTAAATTCAACTTAAACAACAAATTTTTTTAAAATCACTATCTTCTCCGTCCGCCAATTCCGTTTCACTAATTACAGGAGTTCTTCCACTAACATCTGGCAAATACGGTTCATAATCGAGACCCATTCTTTCATAAAATAACATGTAAGCAGAGCTCGGATCTATTGCCGGGGTGATATCCCCCAAATCTGTCCCCAATGTCGGAGGAGTCAACTCCCTACACGAGCTATCGTTATAACAGTACCAAGCCCCACTAGGGTTTCGGGCATAAGAAACATAGTGACCACCGTTCATCATTCCGGAGTGACTCTAAAAATGAACAAATGTTTTTAATACAAAAATATAGATATAATCCTCATTTAATTGTAACTTACGACAACGGCATAGAGCCGGTATTTGAGATTGAATGGATCCTCGCCGGGTGTCAGTTTGTGTTGGTGATAATCAATAAAATTATCATCTAAAATCGGTGTTTTCATTAAGCTTGTTGATTCCAGTCTTTCTCTATTGGACACGAACACAGAGCTTTTTCTACGATCAGTCTTTGCGGTTCTTTTAGATTCGTCCTGTGAAGATCTAGATATAACGTCATCGTCGTCTTCGTTATCACTATTTGTGTTATAATCCTTAATACTTTCCGATGTAGTATCAGTGCCGTAGTTCTTCTCTATGTTTTCATTAAAGCCGTCTACTCTTTCAGTCTGTTCTTGATTTATTACGGTTTTTTCGAGGGAATCCTCGTTTTCATCATTTTCCACAAAATCGCCATAGCTAGATGAATTGTACTTTTTAGATCTATAATGTTTTAATTCGGCATGACGTAAAATAGTTTCTTGGGGAACGGACGCGAGATAAGCGGTCGGATCAAAATCTTTGTAAGGGAAATTAACAACTTTTTGAGATTTAATCCATTTGCTATTTACATATTGGAATCTTTTCAGATGAATAACCTAAAATGGATAAAATTATTATTATTATAATTGTCCTGCATATATAATGTCATGTAATATATCTTCAACTAATACCAAAATAGGTGGCAATCTCCAAATTTGTAATTTCTTGGTTGCCGGTTGACTCGTTCTACATCTCGCGCAGCTGTACCCTTGCTCCAATTGTTCTTCGGAAGTAAATGCATGCAAACAATGTTGTATTTGCACTGCAGCTGCATGTGATTTACGACTTTCGGCAACCGACGGATGATCAATGCAAATCTAAAAATATATTTGTTTTGAATAAATATTCTTCAACATGAAGTATATAGAATATCGTTTCAATAGTATAGTAATACCCTCTCTCTGGTACTTTGATAGCGAAGATGTAAAGCGGTCGGATCCCAATCAATCGCAATATGTATTTCATCGATGAAACAGTTTTCCATTTTAGATGAACTCTTCATTTGACTTTTGAGTTCTTGAAAATCTATATAATTAATTTGATAATTATAGGGAATATAATCCTCGGGTTCTTCGGTACTTATTCCTCGTCTCTGTAGCTTGGGACTCGGGGACGGTGATATTTGCTTCGAGTCGGCATATGAATAAACATCCGATGGCTTTGATGACACGGGCACGGCTATAAAAATCATATTTATTCAGTTTAATTAGCTTATTACATATTTATTTGAATGAGGATTATATCATTTTTGTTTACCAGTGACTGCAGAATTAGTTATTAAATTACGTATAAACGGTTCATCCCCACACGGTATTGTACATCCGCGACAAAACCGCGTCCACGGACAACATGCACATTTTATACCGTCTTTATTGACTATCCGTAACGTAAACGGAAAAGTATATCCTAAGCTATCGTCACTAAAATGTATATAAATAATAATCACAACAAAAAAAGAGATTGGATATAGTTACATTTTAAAATACAAACCAATCCGTTGCGTGATTTGCTTGGTCTGGAGGTGTCACCGGCGGTATGCTCAGAAATCTCGCCACCTGGGTCCAAACTGAAGTATACAACTGTTTACTGCTGCAACCTTCCGATATCGGAACAAGGATGGGCATACCAAACAGTTCCGATTTGCTTTTGTGCTGAGACAAAAAATATATGTCTTGTCTGGTTTGCTTGCGATGAATCGCAATTAAATAACAAGGTTTTAGCAAATCGGTCGGCGGGTATGATTCTGCATTCAGTTGGAAATTATTCACGCCGTTCGTCTCTTCTTTCACCTTTATATGATTACCGAGGCGATGTTTTAAACTCAACGTCGGTGACGCTTTTATATTATATTTGGCGACCGGGATATTATCAATTTTAATTGGTTTATGACTAGATTGTACGTTTGATTCTTTCGCTATATACGAATTATTACTCGGCAACTCTTCCATATTGATACAATTTCCTTTAGGTTCAATATTGGTATTGTTAGATGTTAAGAAATTGTTGGATGTTGGACTACTGTTTTCACTCGTTGACGAGAGACGCTGAAATAAAATAATAAATAAAGAGTATTTACTACATACTTTCAATAAATTTTACTACTTATGCTTAATCGGTACGAAAATGTTTTGTCATTTCATTTATTACATAATTGTCTTGGATCAATTTTAATATATTCTCTTTAGTAGCAAGTTTGAAAACATATTATACAAAATACACAAATGAAAGCATTTCTCAAACAAAATAATATAATAACAATTAGAAACAAGTACATACAAAAGTGATGTGCAATTAAAATATTGTGAACCAAACTCAAACTTAAAAAAAAAATTGCTATTATAAACTAGGCCTTAATTCATATTTATAGTCATCGGCTCAGTAACACTAAAATTACATTGAAAATCCGTGTTAAAACGTCCACCACCTATTACTTTGTGCACCATCATTATAAACAACTTGCTACGTAAAAACAAATAAAATCAAACAAAACCAAATGTTATTGCTTATCCTACCTGATCATTTTTAACTAAGCCTTCAAACTGTTATTTGTTTTATTTTGTTCCGGTTCAATTATGAAAAATAACGGGTTTTTCGAATTTTTGTTGGGCTCTGAGTGATTATTTTTTAAATATGTTTATCGGGGCTTCGAACTGGAAGTGAATCGAAAACTGCTAAAAACCATTTTTATTGTCTTAACAAAAAACCATAGATGAACCAAAAGAGAAAAAAGGATTCATATCGGTTTATTATGAATTTTGAATATAAATAAAAACATTTATAAAAAAAAACACTCAAAGCTGAACGGAAAACTGAAAAAAATATATTTTTTTCTGAACCGAACTGATATTAACTTAACTTTAATGGTCTTTGCCACCTGTAAGATACTACGTGATCTCCCCCGGTCATGGGCTTCTTTCATCCACCTCCCAGAGACATGTTCGACTCATACAACCACTGGAATGGTTGTCCTCTAGGTTATCTAGGCTCTTCCGAGTACGGGTCAGGTCGCAAGCCGTGAGCCCGGGAGCCGAGCTGTCAACACGCAGATTGTGACAATGTTAATCGGATGTGAGTAGAGCCGATTTGAAACCCTGTTTTTAACGAATCTTTCTCGGTGAAATAAAATAAATTGAAAATTTCAAAGTCATTCAAGTCAAAGAACACATGCAGTAGGCTTGAATAACTGATTGTCATTTAGGAGCGGTTATATTACACTCCATACACTCTAACTTGCTAAACACAACCATAATACGGAAAGGGTTTAAAAAATGTATCATTAAATAGGAATTTTCAAGCAAGGCCGTATATTATTTTTTTACAATATAAATCCTATAAATTAAACTTTAAGTTACAGCTGTCGTGAGAGTGGCCAGAATCCGGTGGGCCGTTCGCGTGTCAAGGATGCAAAACAGCCAGCCACCGAAAATGCTTATGGAAAATAAGCCTTCCCAAACCTGGAGGAAAGCAAGACCGAGGCTGAGGTGACTGGACTGTTGGATGAGGCCAGAGCTCTACAATACGGCTGTAGCGCATACAATGATGATAAATTAAACTTACCAGATAAAAAGTGACAAACCTTAAATTAAAATATTTGGAATATGTGTACAGAAAATGATCTCCAAAAGTTTATCACTGTCATTCAAATAAAAAAAAATTAAACATCACATAATGTGTGAAAATTAATAATATATACAGAGGCAATATACTACAATTAAATAGTTTCAATTTATATACATTATCTACAAAAGTAAAAATCAAGAAAATTGTTAAATACTGCAAAATAACTTTAGATTAATGAATACCAACATCCCTTGCACTAGCGTATTATTGCACGTTTTCACCATGGCACTTACTAAGATATCGACCCTCTTGTACTCCTCGATACAAGCATAAATTCCCAAAACACAGATGCGAAATAAATATCAACTGTAAACGTGTAAAGCAATCTTTTGCGAGGTTCTATAAATTAATAGTAAAATTCATTCGGATATATGTACTGCAAAGGTATAGTTTAAATGTAATGTTATTGTACGTATTTTATTTGAATAATTATAGCCATGTTTGTAAATGTGAGGAATAATACGAAAGTGGGTGTAGTACCTTGAAGCAGAAAATAGCAGGCATGCACAAGGAAGAAGTGGGGGGTCTCCTTACCTCGGTGGCTGCTGTTGGATTAACAGTCGTTGCAGTGTTCTCTGTATCTATAAAATACAACACAATTAAGAACAACTTATTTTGAACGACTCAATATATCTATGTGAAAATTAATTAAACGGATTACCATCTCGAGTTGTGCATATCGACAATTTACGGGGGTAAAACACATTCGGTGGCAATTGATAAGCATATAAACTGATGGTGTTAGGATTGGGACGCAATCTCTGATAAAGATTCAACAATCCAGTTATTTTTGGGCCAGTAACTTCCGCCAATAACAAAAGATCGGCCTTTATGCCGCAAAGCATCGACAGAGCTTCACGCAAATCTTTAAAGCGGCCTTCCGAATTGAGACGAATGCCATATTTAACAGGTACAGATCCATCGAGTAGTATAACTGCAAAATTTAAATTGTTAATATTTATATCAGTAAACAAATAAAAAGAAAAAAGAAAACTTAAATACCTAAAACTTCGACAAGAACGTAACTTTCCATCGGCAGTGGTAAACTGAGCATATTAAATGGATCAAAGCGAACTGATTCATGTTTGCATTTTGAACAAGTAACCTGTAAAAAAACGTATTTTTTTAAAATGCACATCAACTATAGGAGGTAAAATTTGAAATATTATTTAGTATATTACTTTTGATTTCAATTGGCCATAAAATAACTCGGTTATAATTGATTGATTTCGTGCCGTGTGCTGTTCCCATGCTTCCTGTGCTACAATCTAATATTATAAAATTAATAAATGAAAAATATTCTTGCAAACAAATTGTTGAAAATGGTATTCCATATACGTGCCTGGTCCGGTCTCCCATCAGAATCTCGTAATTCTGTATACGGACGTATATCTACTCGATTCAAATCCTCGTGTAAAGCATCCAACAACCATGCTAATAATTCTTGAGAATCGTGTTGTCCTCCGCCACTAAAACGATCGGCATTTTGCCATATGCATAAACGTACACGAAGAGGAGCAATCGATCTTATTCCGCAACTCCAAACCTATAAAAAATATATTAGCGTGCACTGTTCCGATATTGCTTAGTTGAGGGAGCAATGGCGATTATTAAAGTTTATATCGTTAAAGTAATCGGCTACATTGCTAACCACTCTAGTCACCGTTGGCGGGTATTTATGGTTGTTATTGAGATGCAACACGCTCGTTGACAAGTGAACTTTATAAGTCATTTTTATGATCATATGATAGTAAATTATAATTAATATTAATTATAATTTATCATTGTTGTATCGTTAATTGTATTGAAATAAACTGTTTGTCTTATTTTAGTTTTCTAACTTCATATATCATCATTTTTCAAATAATATTGATAATAAAATAAAGATATTCGCCTGCGAGAAGCTAGGGAGATCGGATTGATAATAGAGTCGTCACTATCTGAGGACATAGTGTCCCCACTGTTTTGGTTATGTTGTATCGATTCGTAATTTTGCATATTGGGTTCCAAAATATTATAAATTTTATAATTTCTTCGATTATTCAATTAGATAAGGCGAAAATAGTACACACTCACCTATCTATACTGAATAATATTATTCAAATGAAATGACATGGATCACGGGACAACAATGCAATATAAAGGACTGTTGGCAGGGTACTGACACAATTTTTAAAAACAAGAAACAACTGTTTTGTAGAATATCGAAATAGAGACAGAAATCCTCCATAAAAAAAAAGGTCTCAATGCGGGATATTTGTCACAAAAAAAATAGGATACAAATAGACTCCACTCGAATAGACCTGATTAATGTAAAGCAAAAATATTCTTATTGCTGTTAATTAACTTCCATAATACGTATAAAAATTTATTAGATATAAATTTGATATCTGAAGTGCTGGGCCGAAAAATCGGCCCAGCGCATTTTTCGCAAGGATCGATAAATCGGCCCTCCGGCATTAAAAGGGTTAATTAATTAAAATTAATTGGTTAATTCAATTTTGACGTACTTCTTTGCAAAGTTCACCATATCTCTGAGCCAGAGCACCTCGTGTTCCAAGAGGGTTACTCATATTTAACTCATATAAATGCATTCCCCTAGTAAAATAACATGTAAGAGGTCCAGTATTCCATACCTTAAAATAATATAATTTGATTAATTAGTAATTAACTGTTCAATGTTGATTAATTGATTAAATCATTTTTAAAGAAATCACTTACGGCTTGTAAAGCCGCATTCATAAAACATGTATTGCCAAGATTCTGGAGGCCAGTCGCACCAGGTGGATGGGGTGCAGTCGCCGGTGTTGTATTCATTGCATTATTGCGTTTGCCGCCGAGCGTCAAAGCAGATTTACTAACATGAACAAGATTTATTTATAAGATTTGTGAAATAATAAAAATTAAAACGTACTAAGAATATTCATACCTTAGGGCCCCCATTTCTTCGGGCCACGTTAAATCTTTATTGCGAACTTCTATTAGCATTTTTTGTCCGTCGCGAGCATTTATTTGTGACAATGTCAATGTTTCTTCTTCTAATAAAGTCAATAATCCGTCATCAGGACTGGGAGTACTGTCATCGACTAACCAAAGTCGCACATCTTCCCGTGAAAACGACAATTGGTTACAAATAAACTCACTGACCTGTATAAAATATGTTTACATTTATCCCAACTTTTCAAAAGGTTATGTATCATCATTTATAAAAACCTGTCTCATTGTAGCAAGCCGTGAAAATGCAGCAGTATAAGCAAGATAACGATTAGGTATTAAAGATGACGTAGATTGGTAAGATGCCGCTCCGACTGTGGACAAAGCGGCTGCTCCATAACCGCCCACCATTCCCGACCATGAAGATGTAGGCGCTAAAAGAATTCAAGTGTTTTCAATTTATAGCAACACCGTAACAAATGCAAGAGGAACAAAATTATCTCGACTGACCCAATAATATTTGTTACAAAGTTCAGTTAAACTGTTTTGATTATGAACCGTGACACACACTTAAAACTTAATAAAAAAAATATATTTATTTACCCTGTGGTTGATTATTTATCATATGTCTCATTAGTCTCAAATTTCTCGGATATAATTCAATTTCTACGCCCGATTTTGGAGGTTGAATTACCTGCAAAGGAGTGTATGATAATCGCCGTTGAAACACGTTAGTATATTTTAAAATCCCATTTTACCTGTCTAGGAAGTGGTTGGGGTCCGCCGTACCATTGTGCGAGGGCTTTCCATAAAGAATCTGGAACAAGTACGAAATCCTTGTGCTCGAACAATGTGGAATCTTTTTTCAAATGACCACCTTCTCCCGTCAACGTTCTGACCTAAAATTTTTAATAAAAATATATTTGAAGTATAGCCACGGTTGTAATAGCCGATTTATAATCTTACATCGAAAGGATTCGGCGCCAACAATGACGAGTTATCGATGGGACCCGGTCTAGTGGAATGGGAACTACTATTACTAGAGATACCACTACTGCTACTACCGCTTCCTAGAGAGCCAGTGTCCGAACGTCCGAGCAAATCCCCCATCCATTCTAATGATTACAAAAGTAATAAACACATATACGTAAAGATACAACAAGAATGTAATAGAAAACATAAGGTTATTTTTAATTTATCGCCTTAAATACCTGAATTATTAAAATTTTCATCGCAGACTATAGCTTCGTCTATCGGCTGAGCGGTTCTCTGACCGCGACCGCACGCTAGACAAGATTCAATTTTATCGTTTGCATTGGCACCGTTAGAACCGGTGTAAGAAAGCCAAGACGCCCACCATTCGGCCGATATTAAGTACCAAAATTGCCCGACCGAATAACCGCGACGCACCTCACGATTTAACCAACCTAAAACTGTTAATTTTTACATTAAAGTCTGAAGATTCGTTCGATAAAATTATGTATATTTACCTATATCGTGTTCCTGATGTTTACATTGGGGGCGTAGACCTAATACAATATGACAGACTTGAAATAAGAGTTGCAAAAATGGAGCGACCAAATCGTTTCCTTTGTCGACATGCCAAATCAGAAAGCTTTCCTGAGATAAGCCCAATTCTTCCTTATTGATTTCGCAGGGTTGCGAACTATTGGTACCCGATATATCGCAGATATCGCTCGTCGTATTGTTTATATCGTTGTTTTTTAAACACTGTTTCGATAGATCCGATATATAACTATTGTTGTTTTTGAACATAAGTTCCTTCGAACGTTTTCTAGCCGTGTTCGTATAAGAGTGCAAGGTCATCATGTCTTTCAACGATTCTAATATACCGTCCGGATGATAAAAATCGTTTTCTTGTTTCGACGTTTCCTTCTTCGAGGAACAGTAATAATTGTCGTGATCGTTCAGAGATTCGTTAGCAACGAAACAGAGTATATTTATCATGTGGAGTAGTTCGAATCGATTTAAAATCCCATCTCGATCGGAATCAAATATTTTAAAACAAACTGAAAGTTTAAATTTAAAACATACATAAAGCGGACGTAAAAATATTTTTTGTTTTTATTCACGACATACATTTAACTCTTTCGCTGACGGGTCCCCTGCATGCCGCACTCAGACCGCAGCACAGTTCTTTAAAATCGACGTGACCGTCACGATTTTCGTCCAAAGCCAGCAAGAGCCCGTTCAGGGCAGCCCGCGGGACGGGCGGAGATAACAACGGCTTCAAACATGCCGCATCTAACTGTCCGCTGGCACTCTGTCCGAGCAGTTGCCAAAAATATTTTTCCAGGAGACATATATCCTAAAATCAAACGCACAGTCGTCGCAAAAACGTATACGAAAACGAACGAAACGATAAAATCAAACTTAAAAAATTACCCTCTCCTCCAAATGCGTCACGCCGGCTAGACTCTGATAAAACGTCGGAGTTTCCAAATCGGACGTCAAATTGACGCTCGGTTCCAACAGCAACCAATGCGAGAAAACTGTCGCATTTTTATGTATCAAAAGCCACGATCTAAACGTTTCAAAGTTAACTTTGTCGTTCTGATTTCCGAAGAGAGTGGTGACAACCATGGAAGTGTTTGTGTTGACGTTGCTGGATTTCCAAGCCGGGAGAGTCGACTGTTCGACGCGGACGGCATCGACGAAATCCGACTTTATGATATGAGTTCCGGCTTCGTTGCAGTATAAAGTCCATAAAAATCTGCGCAAAACATGACGGAAAATTATAATCGACGATTAGAATCTAAAAAATTATGATAAAATATTCCAATAATTTTCTATCCTAAAACATAGTCGCACAAAATATGTGGCGGTTGCGCAAACAACTTTTTTAATTTTCCAAACGAAATCTATTCCCCGCGATAAGATAAGAGAATCACAATGCTAAGAATTTATCATAGGTTCAATATAATATTTTGATAAAAACAAACGTCACTCGAGAACTGCAAAGACGTTCGAGGTCGCGATCGAAAACGAAAATTTCAAATTAGAGTTTTTATAAAGGGTTTGCAAAATTACGATCCGCCATAATCGAGAAGTTGTCGGGCGGTTCGAACACACAATAGACTTCTCGATTAGCAAAATATAAATAGATCGCCCGCGGAAAAATAATTATCTTTGTTCGAGTCGCATACAATTTTTAAGGACGCAGAATAGATTAATTATCGTCACACATCGCAAACAATGCATAATTATGTCAATTCGAACGCAATCTTGTCAGTTTATCATTTTTTTGTTTTTAAAAATAATATTGCTATCGTCGCGAAGATTAACGGACGACGACGCGATAAATATTTATACGAAACAAAAGATAAACATATTTTTGATCGATAATGAATGTCGTTTTGCAAATTCGGACCCGATCGAAAGACTATAATCGACGAACGGAGAATTTCGCCGGGACGCTGAAATATTCATAATCAAACAAAAACTTTGTCGCCGCTCGAGGCGAACAACGGCTATATGGCAACGATCCTCGGCGGGAATAAGATTTTAACGTCTAGACATATTTCGTTATTTTACCGAATTTTAACATCGGCCGCACAAATTCCTTAAAAGCATAAAAAATAAACGAGAAGACTAGAAAGACAAAGAGTTGCGCCGACCTGATATTTTAAAGCTGACAACGGTACATTACGAACGGAGAAGGTTCGGGGACGTACCTGATCCTCTCGTCGGGCTCCCCCTTGGCGAGCAGCACGAGCGCGCAGAGCAGGTCTCGAAAGGCGAGCCCCCGCCTCGCCGGCCCACAGGCCGCGAACAGGCGGTCGGCGAGCGCGGGCGGGGCCGCCCCCCCGAGCACGCGCCTTGCGAAGGGGCCGCGCGCCAGGGGCTGCCCCGGCCGCTCGCTCGCGCGCCGGTACGCCTCGCGCAGTCGTCGCACCTCGCCCTCCGACACTGCAACATCCAATACCACGTCACTGCGACATACCATACCTCGTAACCCACACGGTCAACACCCTCACACCTACCTCGCTTGAGCGCCTCCTCGTACGCGATCGACCCGGGCCGCGACTCCCTGGCGCCCATCGCGCTACCCCATGGCGCCGTCACAACACGAGGCCCCAGCCGACTCGTCTCCGGCCATGTCCGCCCCGTTACCGAAACGCGCAATAATCCTTATCGGCTCTAAATTAGGAAAACGCTCCGCTTTTTATAAAATACTCAAAATCGAACTATATAGCCGACTGAGTCGCCCTAAATCGGTATACGTTTAATTTTATAAATTTACCGCATCTCATATATTTTTATAATTTACGTAATTTTTCAACATCTATCGTATAAAATCTTAAAGATTAGTACGGACGAACGATTCAAAATTTTAGAAAAGATTTCTGTATTTAAAAAAATGCTACTTAAAATAAGTCAATATTACATTTTTTTAACTTACCATTACGTAATACATACAATCGGAAATTGCACATTTAAAAGTTCTTGCGGGTAAAAATGATGCTGTTTTTTAAAACCGCCCTATTCAATTGGATTTGATTATTAAAATTCTAATTGGATTTAATTATTTAAATTCTAATTGGACTATTTATCAAATTGTGACAAAAAATGTAATACCTGGGAACCTTGCTAATCCGTTCTCATGAACCGGAAGGAGAGCCGTCCTAGATATAAATAGGGCGCCCCGTGTCCCAAACGTGCGAGTTCGGGTTTGCGGTTAAAACCCCGATATCAGACAAAGTTATCGACCGAGCTGGGCATGCTCGTCGGAAAAGGACACGCTCTCTCCGATGCTGCAAAGCGCTGACTTCGTTCGCGCTATAGCCTCAATTCGCAGACTTCGCTCGTGCTAGTTCTGTAGTTTTGTGTAACGTCTTTCCGCCGCTGAAGCTAGTGATCTTCACCGCAACAGACAACCCATCGGACATCATTGGCCCGTGCGCTAAAGAATCTTCGCAACAAACCGACTGGGGGAGTCGGTGAAACCATAAAGCAGAAACGAGCAGATCGACGTCACCTAAATCTATGGAGTCGGATCTTTCATTACCTCGGAGCGTAAATCCCCACAATCCTAAAATTGATGTTGTTTTTTCACCACAAAATACTGGTTAAATCAGTGTTAGTTAGCCTATAGCGCATGCACCAAACGGGGCGCACTGAAAGATTGCTAGTGTCGCGTTTCAACTTGTCAGTCTAAAGTAATTGCCAAGAAGATCAGATATATTTGAATAAGTGGAATCATCCTTCTTCTTTGGTCGGCACCCTCATGTCTGAGGATCGTGATCATTCTCGTTCCGAAAGTTTTTGATTTTGTCTCTCCAGGATTCTCTGCATTCTGCATCCTGCATCGCAGCTATTACGGTGGAGCCTGTGGCGGTCTTCACTTGGTCACTCCAGTGGGTGGGCACCCTGCCCCTTCCCCTGCGTCCTTGTACGTTTCCAAGCTCGACGAGCTTCTCCAGGCTATCGTTTCTTCTGGCGAGATGCCCAAAGTATCGAAGAATCCTTTTGAGACATATGGTCGAAAGTCAGTCATCTTTATCGTTTCCTATTTCTTTTAGAACAGACACGTTTGTGCGTTTAGCGGTCCATGGCATTTAGCAGACGTCGCCAGCACCACATTTCGAAGGCATCAATTTTCTTCTTCATATTTTCCTTTATGGTCCAGGTTTCTACGCCGTAAATAAAAATTGAGAATACCAGACTTTGCACTAAACGTTTTTTTGTCTTGGAATCATCCTAGAAGATCTAAAAATTATTATAGTCAATTTATCCAGGGATTGGCTTTTTAGCCGACAGATTTTTTTAATTATTAAATAGACGATCGCGTCTGTACTGATTTTAAGTCGCCCTCGTCTGTCCAATTTGATCGTTTGATGGTGATGATTTCGTATGAAAAAAAAATATTAACTTAAAGAAAAACAAATCAACGATCCCATCTCCGAGGCGAGACCCTTATTCTGGCTTTTTTGAGACGACAGATTTTTAGTACATTTTGAAAAATGAAATGTGGTGTTTTTATTTTTTTTGAAAACTCTGTATAACAACTGGCTATTTGATTTGGCATTTTAGTCTTTGGCCTAAATGATCATTATCTCATTGATTCAAAACTTCCAGGCACGAGTATATTATTTCCTAACTGAGTAGATAACATAAATTGGAGAAATGGAGTTTAACCCTTTCAATGCGGCGGGTCTAAACACGATTCCGCATCAGAGTGCGGCGCCGTTTTGGACCAAATTATTTTTTTGGGGAGGTAAATTTGTATTCACCGTTTACTGCTATATTAGACCATTTTCCTATTAGAGATTTATGCAAACATGTTGATTAGGATATGTTCTTCCATCTCAACTAAAAAAATAAACTCGATTCACTTTATTTTCGTAATAATAAATCGAACAAAATATCAATTGCTCAAACAGAGATTAAGTGAGAAAAAAATGGGAATGCGAATCAAAATAAAAAATGCGAAATGCAATTTTCTTATACTATTACATCCGTACACGTGTATGTGGAACATAATGTACGTGGAACACCCTTAACAACCCCTGAGCTGAGATACGTCACCGATACTACTGCGGAGATTTGAATGAGACATCACGCGCGATTTGAATCGTTACTATTCATATTTACATATTACATGGTTCCTATAAATTTCTTGTGATATGTTGTATATTTATTGATAGCTGTGTTTATTAGCTGATTTTTAAAACAAACACCATTACTTAACTCGGTCTAGTTTGCATGTAACGACAAGTAACGGTTTTAAAGAATTTCGCGCATGTATGACATGCGGCCGCACCCTGGACACGATTTGTATGCGCATGTACGTCATGCGCCCCGCACTGAAAGGGTTAAGGAACCTTTTGCTATTCTTTAAATCTTATGTGCGAAATCGTCGTCGAGTCGCCTCGACTCTCGGTAACGTGGCAACACCGTCAGCAAAGCGACCGTTGGCAACCCCACGAGAACCGTCACCGCCTCGAGATGCTCGCCCGCCTGAACCGCCTGTTTCTGAAGCGCACGTCGACGTTCGCGCTGGTAGTGGCGGGCTCGGCCTTCTTCTTCGAGCGCTCCTTCGATATGGCCGCCGACAAGATTTTCGAGAACGTCAACCGCGGGGTCGGTGCCTTACGTAACGAACTTATTCCCCGATATAAATCGCAATTGGACCTCAAATCGTCACACCTCGCTAATTTCTTACATTTAATTAAATAATCTAGTATTTCTTGCGATGTGACACACTTTATATTGGTAGAATAGCGATATAGTCCATCGGATAGACTATCTGCTAACGCAGCAATCCCGACTCGGGGTTTAAATTTTCTGTCAATTTTTTTTGTTCCTTTCAAATATAAAATTATATCAATACTACTATAAAAAAAAATATTTTCACTTATTAAAACGCCTGTATGACAATTTTTTTTTTTACAGAAACTATGGGATGACATCAAGGGAAAATATGAATAGATGATTTAAATCAATTAAATAGTACATGTTAAATGTATTGTTAACTTATTTATTTTACTATTTAAATGTTTGAAGTGATATCCACTGAAATCATACTTTCCAACAAATATTAGGATGACTTGGATGTTAAGTTATTGCAATTACTAAATAAATTATTTAAAAAAAAACTATATAAATGTTTATTCATGAAATATATATGCAAATTAATTATGCCCAAAAAATTAATAACACAAAAATTTCCAGATTATTAACACTCTACTGTCCGCTAATAATTTCCTAAAACTTACGCCTGGGACCGGGGAAATTTTATTATTATTCCAACAAATATTATGATTTTTTTAAATTGATAAATCGATAAAATTTTAAATGTTGTCTCCTTAAAGTTATGAGTACAAAGAAGCGTTACTAAATCATTGGTACCAAACCCTGGGTTTATGTGAGAGAGTAGTATTTGAATAAAAATAAAAAATAATCATATTTTCTCAAAAATTCTTGAATTAAAAAACAATTAACAAGCTATAATCAAATTTCTATATCAAGATCATTCTTTGGTTCTCTATTGGCATATAATGTAATTTAAAAATGTTTTTAAAAAGATCGGTAAATTTTAACTTTTTTTTAAACCTCGAACAAATATTGTAATTGTTCAAATTATAATTGGACGGATATCTGTGGACTATATTACGTTTATTTTTTTTTTAATCTTGTATACATATATATAATACTAATGCCATCTTTGAAACAAGTTAAACATTTTTAGGAGCAGCGGAGTGATTTTTTTTATGTATGTAGTTCGTCGATCACAAATATGTGCGTACGGTCTCAGATGAAAGTTTCCGCGGCGCACAAATTTGTGCGTACGGTCTCTAATGTGTTAAGAATTTTCGGTGTTTAAATTACCTTATACCTTATATTTGAAAGAAATTTACTCCTTTATTTTGGAGGGACGAAATATCGACCCACCATACTTGTGAACATGCGAACACTACCACAGACACGGAGAACAGTTATTTCAAATCATATTTAAACGTATTACTAATAAAAGGAGTACTCTTTAATCATTTACTTTGTTAGTAACAAATATATTGTGTGACTTCCCATTATTTCAAACAAATATAAAAATACGGTGCAATATCCAGCATTCTTCGAGTAACTCTCAAAAAAATGAAAATGATTATGGGGCACTCTCGGCGGAAGCACATTTGAATTATTATTATGTGTGAACAATTAGTTTATCAACAAAATATGTAATGTCTTTAAAAAATATAATAGCTTCATACCAATAAAAAATATTAAATATTATTTTACTAAAGTATTTTATTTATCAATATATACGTACAAATTCAGACTAACAATTAAATTACAATAAATACTAAATTATTCGATGATTTCCCATGGTTTTTCAGGTCTTTGACAATCCCAAGGATTTATTGCTTTAAATCTCTCAGGTTCTTCGAGAGACACTCCGCCGGCTTGTACGTTTTCTAAAAATTTTTCAATTTTTCCGCCGGGGGCCGATGAAATGTCGCATCTCATTTCGGTTATACCGAATTGCAAACATCTCAATGCCAATATTCTTCCGAGATTGATGTAAGCGCATGTGTCGACAGGTTTGAAAAGCTGCTTTTTTATGGCCCACTCCGATGTGCTGGCTTCCACGACGGGTCCATTCAGATAGTGAATCACTTTGGCGGTGACAAAATTTTTGCCAGAATTAATTTCCAATCTAAAAAAAAAACATATTAACACGTTGTAGACCGGGGGACGCAAAGTCGAGTCCTCGTGGCGCCAGAGCAGAGGGTCCGAAGGACTCGTATGCGAGTTCTCGCGGCGCCCAGAGCAACGGTCCAGCCGACTCGCATTTAAGTCCTCGTGGAGACAGCAGCGGTCCGGGGACGCGCATACGAGTCCTTATTAGTAATTAGTAAATTTAGAGTCGTTATTTTTTTTTATATAAAATATATTTTTCCTCGAAATCGCCCGGCTCCAGCGAAAAGTACCGCGCGAAATTGCCCGGACTGTAACGTGGTAATACACAAAAAGCCGCAAACTTTTGCAGACATGTAGGCCCTAGTTTCACGTATTAATAAATGTTCGCCATATTGTATAAAAAAAACATCCAAGTCATTCACAAATCTCTAAAATCAGTCAGGTAAATAATACATTTTTTTTTTCAGTACTCTATCTTGAAGTTGGACTTTCAAAAAAAGTACATAGAGTGAAATAATGCCTCCTTTAATACGGACATAATCTCTACTGGAGTACTAAAGTGGAGAAACCACATGCGCCGAGCCGGGAGTATGCCTCCGTCGCGGTGGAACATCGAGTTCACGTCATATTGATTAGTAAAAAATATAAATTATGAAGCATATCATGAATAAATATTATTTAAAACAATAGTCAAGATATTGTCGAAGAATTTATCAATTCTTGACTTGAAATGTTTGGGGTCTATTTTCATACTTTTGTGGCGGTCATGTTTCGCGTCTAATATTAGAGACGCGCATAAAATCAGATGATAGGGCGCATGAAGTTCTAAATATAAATTATGAATATTAACAGGATTTATGGAAGTGAAGAAAAAATCTGTAATTTTTATTTAACAATGTCGAAGAACCACCCCTTTAACGCCAGAAGATGGTTAATTATTGGACGCTACCACTGCCTCGACACGCCCTGACATTGCGCGGGGGTAGCTGATCAACGGTTAAATACCGTTGCCGGAGTTGTTTTAATCAGAGTCCGGATTTTCGGTTCGAATAAATCTATGCAGTCAGATCTTTCTATACCTCGGAGCGTAAACCTCCACACATTCATTTCACACAAAATAGACCCCATCGGCCAGAGCCGTTGGTTTCGAGCCGCCGTGACGTATCGGTTAAACTCGACATCTAAAACCAGCTATCCATCCTTGAGACACGTTTACAATATTTTGGTCAAATTTAAAAGAGAGCCAAATATCTCGAAGGATGTTTTTCTCTCGGCCAATGCAGAGGGAAGATTATATTACAACCTAATATAAACCTATAACAATTGTAGGTTATGTCTTATTTTTTGGGAAACAGTACTTGTGCCAAAAGCAGCGGCCGGGTTTTTCGAGGTGGAAGCCGTCGGGCTTGTAGGCCACCCGTAAGCGCTCGAGATTACGCGGGTTCCTATTTTGAAGCAGCGCCGCCGCCCGAACCCCGGCGCGGCTCGCCATTCCAACGAGTGACAGCTGAGTTTGGGGTTAATCGCGGTGTTGCCACGTTAACGAGTCCGATCCCCAAGTTGTCGGCTGTTAAATAATACCTATTAAATAATAATTGCGAAAACTTCCCGTATTTGACTTTTTTTTAAACATAATGCGGTAACGACGTATCTTCAATTGAATCGATAGGCGGAGATAGATCGTAGAATAACGCAAAACAAACGTCTTACATTTTATTTTGAAGGCTAAGTGATTGGCAGCAGTGGGCGGGTGGCGGCCTGGGCGATGGCGGCGGAGGGCGGCGACGCGGGCTCCGTGTGCTCCTCGGGCGCGGGCTCGGGCGTCTCCACGCTGCCCGACCGCCACGGCTTCTTGGGCGGCGCGCAGTACAATCCCGACTCGTCAGTATCCCCCGTCCTCTACTCTAGTTGACAAATGTCGATGTGCTCTGTTTTGACATATGGTTTATCCGATTCACTTCATATTATTCCGTCATCACGAATATCATCGCCTGTATTTTTCATCCGAAACATTGAAAGAAATTAAAATCTGACATAAGATAGCTTTCGCACGACCAAAGTGACGTTTTTAAGTCTTTCAAAAGATATGATTGAAAAATTATTTGTTATTGCTAATCTCGGATAATTTGGTTTTTGCAATATTTTGGTAATTGTGTTAATTTAACCGTCAAAAATGGGGGGCAGGGGGTTTGACAACATGATGTTATCGATCTTTCGTGAACCACCCAAATTATCAAAAAGTTGATACTTATTTCCCGTTTTTTATTATTGTTATTAATCCTTTCGGCAGAACTAAATGTATTAGAAAACTATGGAAAGTGTGAGCTAGGATATATTATTCCATCTTCATTGAAAAAATAAACTAGATTCGTTATATTTTTGTAATAATAAAAATGTGCTAAAAAATGACGATTGTGGCCGGCCAGCACACACCGATACAGACCCACGCTTGCGTGTGTACTCAAGTCAGAATCACAACATAGCTGCGATTCAGGACACGGACACGATAATATCGTGTCCCATAGTGTGCGCGATTAGTATGTAAAACTATAGTGCCATGTTTCAAATTGACTTTCGAGCGCTTTCTTCAACTTTCTTGTGATTTGTTGTTAATTTATTATTAGCAGTGTTTGTATAGTCATTTTTAAAGCAAGAACTAACACTTAATTCTTACTTTATTATATTTTCCACCATGAGGTTTGTTTTTTAAGGGGGCCTCTATAATATTATTTGTCCCAGGCCTCACATTTTTTCTGAGAGCCCCTCCTAGTAACCATAAGTTGAAGTCGCAGTCATGAATGTCAGACATCGTGACGTGTTGAAAGAGTCGATGAACGGTTTACTTTTTGATGTTTTACCAAAAGCCTAAGAAAAGGAGCCATCTGCCGAAAAACTAATAGTACTGTCTAGTCACAGTATTTACAATGTTGCCCATTCCTAAAGACCACGAATTGCATATTTTTTTCGGCGACTCGCCTTGAAAGAAAAGACGTACTATCTGTATTTTTTTATGAGCCACTAAGCCGCTGCTATCTGAATTTCTCAGTATTTTGTTTACAAAATATGGTCGTATAATAGATACGCAATAGCTATGCCTTGCCGGAGACAGTTTATAGTGTTTTCAAAGTTTTCCATCCTCATCTTTAAACTTTTCCAGCCGTAGCTATCATATAATTTGTGTACAAACATGAACAAAGAACATCCTGTGAATGACAAATACAAATATATTTTTTTAAATTAACTGCATCTGCAAATTGCAAATAATGATTAACAATAATTTTGTTATCTGTAATGTAATACTTATTTCTCTGTAGTTTGTAGATAACATATTTTAAACAAATTATTCACAGTTTTGTTGAATCCCCACTCGATTACGGATGACATACTAATGTATGGTTTTAAATTACAGTAAGAGTATACCGTCTCCTTCCACCATACTGAGAAGAGAACAAAAATGGATTCGTATGCTGAATAATTGGGAAGGATTCATGAGTAAAAATTACAAAAAAGTTCGCGAGCGTTGTCGAAAGGGCATTCCCGCATCCGTGAGAGCTCGCGCATGGTTATATCTGTGCGGGGGACAATTGCTTATGCAGAAACACCCAGATCTATACCAAGAACTGCTGACCGAGGACGGAGACCCTAAATGCATGGAAGACATAAAAAAAGATTTGCATCGACAATTTCCTTACCACGAAATGTTTGTCAGCGAAGAAGGGCCCGGGTTTGTAGTTTAATATTTGTTATTAGATCTCCTCGGCTGCTATTTAATGACGCCATCGCTTAACTGCGTATCTCTGTGCCGAATTTAAGTGAATAATGATTCTCACGCGCATGCGGTGAGTAATCATAAAAAGCAGCCGAAGGGCACTTATATAGTTACTTAAAACCATATTCAATTATGGTGTACCTGCTTCGCATTCATAATATTGACGATGATGTAATCGCTTAATTGTTTTGTCAACGCCACTTCCATTGTATGTTACGCTCCGAGCCTATTATCTTCTCCAACGTCCATATTATCACTATTTCCAATATTTTGGTAATTTTTTTAAATTTTGTTTAATTAACACTTTACTGTCCGCTAATAATTTCCTAAAACTTACGCCTGGGACCGGGCAAATTTCAGTATTATTCCAATAAATATTATGATTTTTTTAAATTGATAAATCGATAAAATTTTCAATGTTGTCTCCGTAAAAGTTATGAGTACAAAGACGCATTACTAAATCATTGGTACCAAACCTTGGGTTTATGTAAGAGAGTAGTATTTGAATAAAAATAAAAAATAATCATTATTTCGTAAAATTCACCTGCACTCTAGAAATCGGCGCGTAAACTTATCCCACCTTCGGGCCAGTGCCGCTGGCCTTCATATCTGCCTACCAAAATCTTTCGGCTTTAACAGTTAACCCCGAGTCGGTGTAATAAGCTTTTCGGGGCCCGTTAGCCTGTTAACCCGCTCAGCTAACAGACTAATTATTAAATAACCAAAATAGATATGAGAAATCGAAGCAACAACTTTATTATTTTCATTACACTTGAATTATAAGTTAGATTAGTAGCTTAGTAGAAAATAAGACAGCAAATGAGCATCCAGATTGTTTGGTTTTATTTCTAATTAAAAATATTTGTGTTATAGCCAGCAAGAATTATTTTCGGTATTGAAAGCATATTCCGTATTGAATCCAAAAGTTGGATATTTTCAAGCGCAAGCGCCAGTCGCCGCGTTCCTGCTGATGCACATGCCGGCGGTACAAGCTTTTTGGTGTCTGGTCAGCATCTCGGATAAATACCTGGCAGGATATTACAACCCGGGACTCGAGGTACGGCATTCACCAAATTATTTCCAGTTCATCGATTAGCCTACAATTATTGATTTGGCAAAATGTTGACAGGTTTTGCAGAGAGACGGCGAGATGCTGTTTGCGCTCCTGCGAAAGACGGCACCGTCCGTTCACCGACACCTGTCCAAGTACAGAGTGGAGCCGTCGCTATACGCCACCGAATGGTTTTTGTGCGCCCTCACGAGGACGCTGCCCTGGGATTGCTTGCTGCGTCTATGGGATTGTTTCCTTTGCGAAGGAGTCAAGGTTTTTAATTTTCTTATTATGATCATAATTTTCGCTGTGGATTCGATCTACATATTTTTTGTACAGGTGTTATTCAAAGCGTCGCTAGTAATATTAGAAGGATGTCTCGGGTCGGCCAAAGTACGGAAAAAAGCGGCGGGACTCTGCGAAACCGTCGAAATCCTCCGACACCCTCCAGAGAGCGTCGTTTGTGAGGAATATCTCATTTTTCAAATGACTCGCCTTAATTTGACTGAAGAAGATTTACAATTTGAACACCAGAGGCAGACCGCTAGACGAAGGGCTCTGGCAAAGAGGTAACCGTTACAGTATCTGACTATTTAATGTCAATTTATGATCCAGCAGCTATTATATTCATATCATAAATACATATATTATATTAATAAATATACATACAATTTGTAAAAATAAAGAGATTCTGAGACTTACGCTATTTTAAACTTGTCATTTTAGCGTCACAGCCATTTTTTGAGTCATGTTATTTATAACGGCTAGGTTTATTTTTTTTACATAGAATTATCTAATGAATCTATTAAAAGTAAAACAAATTCAGCATAATTTACTTGTATCGATACAAAAATGACAATAACGTATCTAATTATTCGCTAAGTTGTTAATTCTCATTTGGAACCAATTGAAACAAACATTCCGTTCTCTTTGCACTAGTGTTTTTTTGTATTTTTCATATTATATGTTTAAGCGTTACCAAAATATTATTTAAGATAAATAATAATTATGTTCTTGTTAGTCTATCACATGTTTATAGTCGTCTACCTTTTGTCCATCGAAATTTTTGTTGTTAATGTTAATAAAAGCCATCGATATACTGAAGTACTAATTGTAAGATAAAACAGTATGAGGAATAGCTCATAAAATTATCAAATATGAATGGCTGAACTGCTGAATAAAACGTCTGAATATTTGTAAATGTTTTGAATTATATGTTAGTGTATGTGCAAATATGTGTTGTATGTCGGCGTGTTTAAATTATCTCTTTTTCCAATTACGGTGAACTCGTTAAACAATTTGTTTGCCTTTGGAGAGACATACTATTATTCCACATTTTATTTATTTTTTAATAACTATGTAGTTAACTCTTTCATATGAACGATATAAATATATTAAGCATTTCCATTCGTTTCGCGTGGAATTAAAATATTGATAATATCACAATAATTTAAGTCGGAGATTATTTCCACAAGTAATCAATTAAATAATGGTTTTCATTTGTACCATGAATAAATAATTAAGTATGTTTTAACGAAAATTGTTAATTAATCGCACCACACAGATTATGTAACATACACTTTTGTTTCAATTGTTATGGCCTGCGCGGATTAACACTCAAAATTGTACTTTTAATCGGCGCTGCCTAAACTTCCCGATAAGCAATTATGATTTACTCTGGTATTTTTTTCCGCACAGCTAATTAATTAATATTGTTGTAAAATAATTCTCACTCTAATATGTATGTATTTATTATTTATATGAAAATAATAAAATGACCCATTTTAATATAAGTTCATCTATATCAGGGGTGAGCAACCTTTTTCTACAACGGGCCAGCTACAAATTTAAAAATGTTGTGCCATATTTGCGTCGTTCAGTGCCCTGCGGTCCCGTACGGGACCAGTAATTATGGTACATTTTACAATCAGATGACACTGATTTATGATAATTTTATTTATAGTAATATGAACATCTACGTTACAAGGTCGACTCTTGGGATAAGCGGTGTGTCATAATAGGCGGACTGTAATAAATCAGCTTAATCCACACCATACAATATATATCAATGGGGATACAGGCTTTTTTCCATACCTAAAAATGAATCCTTTAGGGCGACCGATTATTTTATCAATATAGCTGTAAAAAAATAAGACCATTGTCGAAATTATAAACAATATTTTATTTCGCTAATGCTTTTTATTTTACTCACATAGGCTATAACTAGTTTTAGAGTTTATTTTTGTCTTGAATATTTTGCAAAAAAATTATTGGACCGTGGGCTTACTCTGTTGCACATCGCACACGGGCGGTTAAAGGAAAAAAAAACGGCGAAAGATATATGTGAAAAAAGTTTATGATTACCCCCAAGGTACAATGAGGCTGGCTCCGAGGCATTAGGAATTTTTAAAAGTCAAAATGTAAATTTTTTGAAGGGCCGCACGAGAAGGTGTGACGGGCCGCGGGTTGCTCATCCCTGATCTATATTATCGTTATAATGATCAAAAATTAAAATCATAGCAATGGAAGTAATCTCAATGCGTCTTGTTTTTTAGTTCGTAGTTTTACTAAATATATCCTTTTACACGTGCAATTTTTCTATTCGACTCTATTTCCCGTATCAAATTAATATAGTAATCGGTTAGAATTTACGCAAATACCATTTATTAAAAAAGTATACAATTATTGGAAAAACAATTGGAGGGAGGGAGGGCATTGTGTGGGGTGTAACGTTGTTGGCTCCGAACTACTCATCTAACTCTGTGGTTTATTGTTTTATATGCAACTCCTTTTCTCGTGTGCTTTGTCAATGTCTTTCCATTCATATGTAATTATATTAACCATTAATGTCCAGGGTATGTAATACATTATCGAGAACTGTTGCTTGCCAATTTTGCCGCTTGCTTCGTTAAAATAATTGGGGAAGGCATTTTTTTTATGTTAATTATATGAAAAATAAATAAATATAATAATACCACTTCCCAGAATGATCCCTAAAATGTCTTATATTTTTAAAACATTTACTTCCCGACGCTTAAAATGAAAACATTCCCCACTGGCCACTTCCGTCTTGGTGGAAATTTATTCTATTCACAAAAATTAACTCTTTATGGTCCAGCAACATAGCATACGTGTTTTTAGACCCTTTTTAATAATATTATTGTTTAGTGGTCCGTGGTATTATCAGCAGACGTTGCTAACACCCCATTCAAAAGGCATCAATTTTCTTTTATGGTCCAGGTTTCTACGGCGTAAATCAAAATTGGGAATACCAGACTGCATTAAACGTTTTTTTCTCTTTTTGGATATGCAAAATCTTTATGCAAATCGTTAATAGCTTTGACATTGCATTTTTAGCCATCCTATTCGCCTTCTTATCTCCGGCTCACAATTTCCGTTACTCATAAGTAGTGATCCGAGATATAGTAATTCTTTAACCCTCTCCAGATTTGGATAGCTGTACAACACCTATACAATAACTACTGATCTGATGATTAATAAAGCCATAGACAACTATAACGAAGCTACGTTCCAATTTTCAAGTTAATCGATTGAAAGGTTTGCGAGTTATGTTTAATATACAAAACCTATAGTTTTTATCATTATTTTGCAAAAATGGGTGGACCATGAAGAGTTAATAATAAAAAAAGGTGTTTTTGATATTTTTTCGTTAGTCGTACGTAGTCTATGGGGAAGCGGTAAAGATCATTCCAAGATTCTATTAATTTATTCTCACGCATACAATTATGATGAAATATAAAATATTTTGGGACCAATTTTTTTTATTGTTTTCAGTGATTTGGGAAGGATGCTTTTGGGGATAATGATTCCTAGTCAAGTGTTAAATATAAACAATAATCACCGACTAAAATAGTGTGCCAAAGGTTTTCTTCGATAAAATTGTTTTACTGTAAATTACGCGAGCAAGATTTGAATTCAAAGAAACTTATTCCATCCTATTTCGACTGAGCGAGAGGGCGATTCAGAGTCCAATAAAGAAATGTTATGTTTGACTATAGAGATCAGAGATATATTTTTCACCCGTTAATATTTTCATACCTATGTATGCTATCAAAACCCATTACATAATTACAAATAATACTACTATTCTCAGATAATTATCTCATTTTACACTCGATTTATTTTATTCCATATATTTTATTTATATTTTATTCGTATGTTCACTAGTGAGTAACGATTGTATTAAACTTATGCTAGTTAGGTGTAACCCAAAACGGAACCGTCGTTTCGAATCATGAGTATTAGTATATAAACTTGGTGCAATTCAAAGTACAAGAAATCGTTTAAATAATTAGTTGTTTCTTGTAGTTGATATTTTTAAAATGTGCATGCGTAGGTATAGTTGCATACGTGAATGTGTGTGTATGCATGTGCCAACATAGATTTAATTAAAGTTATTTTATGATAATAAATTATATCTTTCACAAATGTTTGTTTATTATTTCGTACTTCAATGTTGCCCTCGTTCGGCAACCGACGTAAAATACCAATCGCCCCACATGAACGTGTGAACCTCAAACTTTTATTTGGTGTTACGGCACAAGATGTATTATGTTTATTAAATCTGTCGACTCAATCAAATCTCTGTTTTTATTTGATATTAATTTTATGTCTTATTGTAATTGTGTGGAAGCGGTTGAAAAAGAAACGAGGCCGTATGGATTATGGCCCGTTTCCGAACCCCCGCTCGGCCGACACGATGAGCAACGGCAAATGATCGCTACCTACATTGCGCGTGTGCCTCGCCTTGCTTAGGAATTTCTTTCCTAGACAACAATACTGAGCAGAATGAATGAAAATACTACGCAGACTGATTAGAATCGCAAGGACAAGTGGTTTTGCAAATGTCGAAGGCTTATGGGTTTGAGACAAATCAAAGGAATATTTTTTTCCCAAATGGCAAAGTATCGTAGCAAAGCAATGTCATCAATCGCATAAAATAATTTACTCTAATTTTCAGTTCCCTTTCTGTAGAGAATATATATACATGTCTACTTGTTTTTTCTCCATATAATTGTTTGTTCGTTTATAATAAATTTAACATTTAAAAAATAAAATGTATATTTAGTTCTTCAGCGGATTTGTTTCCAAATATTATGTTTTATTAATTGATCTTTAAAATCAGCTCGCTTGCAATCAAATAGAGAAGGATGCCGAGACACTGAATATATCAGATTTTCAATATCTTCATCTGTGTGACGGTGACATAATTTACGACTGCGACAGCAATACTGCATCAAACACACTAGCGAAGTTAAAATCAACTAGCGGCAACCAAAATCATGATCTGCGTAGTACTGGGACGGAATCGGTTTAATTCTGCCTACAGGAAAGGCAAACACGCAACGTAGGTAGCGACGTTTGCAGTCGCTCGTCGTGTCGGCCGCACGGGAGTTCGGAAACGCACCATTAAGGTTTGCAAACGTGCGATTCCGTTCTGCGCGGAAGTTACTCCTGTGATTTTTTCATCCGTTATCGTGATGGGATAATAAATATTGCATTGAAAATAGTTTGTATAAACGTTATTTAAATTGTGTAAGACTAGATCTGTATTTCTACCAATAAATTTTTATATTGCCAACGCTCTTTTCACTCGTCCAACTCCCGAAGATCGAAAAAAAAATGCGCACGCATAAGTAACAATGTACTGTTTATTCATACAAAATTTTTTTCAGTTACATATCAAATGTAACACAGAAATATTATGTACATGTGTAACACAGAAACAGGCTCAAAAAAGTATATTATATATTTAAAATAATGTACACACATTTTTTTATATAAATATACTGGCAAAATTTTTCCTTAAATTCATCTAGTAGAAATTATGATGCATAAAAGTGAAATTCTTAAAAAAAAAAAAAAAACCAAACAATTTTACAAACATTTTGGTTTGACCCTAAAATATATATTTAGCTTTTTGTGTACAATTTATATAGTTATGAATATATAAAAAAAAACTGACGATAATATACTTAATTTCAGATGGAATTCATTATAGAAAGCTAATTTAACTATTTTAATAATTAAATAAAGTTTAATTAGGAATGCATATCGCTATTACAATTTAGCAATAGTGCAAATTACAATCAGAGATACATCGATGCTATTGCTTTTAATTTTATTTATAAGACTATTAATTAATACACATTTTATTACGATTACGATATTAAACGCACTAAAGCAATTCTATTTAAATTGCCGGACTGACATTGTATTGGTTGCAACGCAACAAAACCTATGACACCAGTCTACGAAAGCACTCTCGAAGAAAATGCGCGTGAAAATATATTTTCGACGATTAACGGTACACATAATTATAAAACGGTGTAAACATTATATACATACATATACTCGTGTGTAACACAACAAAACAAATTACAAATATCTTTTTGGATCAATGCCTTGGCGCTCCACGAAATAGACCGATTTGATGTTTCGGAAATGCAATCCGAGGCATAGTGTCGAGTCTGTCAAAAATAATTTTATATAAACGGTCAACTGAGAAATATACGCCCCTAACACAAAAACGTATGCAGCGCAACCCCAATTTTACGCCACAATAAGAAGCCCTCTATAACATTTGTGTTGTCGGAACGTAAAATCAGAGTTTCACGGGGTATACATTTTGGGCTGAAATACAACACCATACCACAAAATAATATAATATAAATCATCACTATAAAATAAATAATTATCATTTCTAGCATTTCTAATATTCATCATTATACGCTGAATAATTGATGGTACCTGTTCGTTCGACCGCAAAATAAATTAGTATTTCGTTCGTTGGAAACACTGCCGAGATAGGAATAAGGATTATCGAGTAAAATCTAACTATTCTAGGACAGCCTTTTAAAACTCATTCTGTCCCGCTCGCGTACGCCTCCGCGGCCCTGTCTGATGTCATTTCAATAATTAAACAAGCACTACACTTCAACGTTACAAAATGGGCAGTTTTGATAACAAACAAAAAGCTATATTATAAGATTAAAAAAATAATGTATGTTTTTACATTGTACAAAATTATTGTTTTCGTATTTTCCATTTTTTTCAGAGTTTTATGTTTTTACATATATTTTTTTAAATTATTTTGACAATACGTATATGTATTAGTTTATACATATATATTTTATATATCCATACATACATACTTGTATTTGAAAAAATAGGCAAGATGAAAGAGTTATTAGGCAAATAATGGATTTTGGCCGTAAGTATTACAATCTTCATAATAAAAAATATATCAAAACATTTCAGACATTACAGAGGAGCAATAATTTTTAAATATAATAATTGCGTGTGTACACATACACACAGATTGGATGTTTGTGATTGCAGTGAGATTTGGCAGGATGATTTTAACGGGACGCCCGTCTGATACGGATCGCACAAATAAATACCCAACGTTTTTACGACTCTGTTGCATTTTAATAAAAAACGAACATCGATAAAACCAAAATTGGAGATATAACGGAATACATTTCATATACAAAACAAAATTTGGGATGGAATAAGGATACAAAAATATTAAAATACACAAATACGTGTGCTGTACAACAAAAAAGATTTCACTTTCATGCAACACTGAAGCAAATACATTCATTAAATCAAATATTTATATATTTACTGATATTAAATGGTCATAAATAATTGAATAATATATATGTACATACAACAATATTTTTACCATCTCGAGAACAATTGTGACAAGGTAGCTTCGATTGGAACTGCATCTAATAACGTGGAAAAATTTACAGCAATATTTAAAGGTTAACTCATAAACAGTGACGTAAAAATAGTTTAAAATGAGTACAAAGTATGTGTGTATGTATGGTGGTTAAACGCATGTTTATTTTTTGGGGTTTGTTTCTTCTCTCGGCCTGGCGCCCCCAAACACCGAAGACGACTGACTGGTCTCGGCGAGAGCGTTGATCGGAGTGGCGACTGTACGCGGCGCCAACTTTAATCGGGGCCGCTCGCTACCATCTTCAAAAATTAAACGATTAATTGACAAATCCAAACTCGGATAAATGTATTTAATAATTGATATATACCGGAATTTGTACTCGGTGGCATATCATCAAACGGTCGGCCGCCGGAGGGCGGACCTCCGGGTCTACGTACGCCTCTCCCAAAATCTTCGCCGGCTCTAAAATCTCCTCCTCGACCCATCTCCCTTCCGCCCTCTCGTCCCATCGGCCTGCCGCCGTCGCGATCGGCTAAAAAATCAATCCATTTAAGTAATAAAATTATTATTCCTAACTACAATTTTGAAAAATAGCCCGTACGAAATCTTTCGCCCTCTCGCGGACCGCCTCCGCTTCGTGGACCCCCGTCACGTCCCTCTCTGCGACCGAAATTTTCAAAATTTACGGGAGGACCCCCTCGATCGCCCCCTCTATCGCCGCCTCTATCGCCACCTCGATCGCCGCCTCTATCGCCGCCTCTGTCGCTGCCCCTATCCCCTCCTCTATCTCCGCCTCTCGAAGGAAAACCGCCGCCACCGCCGCCGCCGCCGCCACCGGGCCTCGGCCCTCCACGTCTAATAATAAATAAATACATACCGTTTATTGTTGATAGATCATTAAAAAATTAATATCAAATTCGTTTAATAAAAAATCTATACCGATCATTTCTCCGCGGTTCTGCAACGTCAATTCTGATTCGATTGCCTTCGACGACAAAAATATCGTTCATTTTGACCGCTCTAATTAATTCTTCGACATCTTCGAATTCGACATAGCAAATCCCCTTAAACCTGTCGGTGACCCGATCCATTACGAGATCTACTTTTTTAATTTTGAAATCCTAAAAATGAACAAACGTGTTATTGAAATCAATCGTACGTTCCTCGGAATATTTGCATTAACAATCTTACCGTGAATATGGTATTCACGTCTCCGGCGACTACTCCGTTAGGCAGATTTCCAACATAGGCCTTGTAAGGAGGTTCACTCGGTAGGGCTTTTCCGTTGACCATTCTCGGAGGCGGACCTTCTCGATCGCGGTCCCCATTATCTCTGTAAAAATAAATATCAATATATAAAGATTGATTTATTTAAAAAAAAAACAATAAAATGAAAAATAAATCAACTCCAACGGCGGTTGTACGATATTTAAGACTCGTGGGATGTGCGTGCAGATTCATAGTGAAAGAAATATCTTCGACAATGAATAAACTGAAATTAACCGGACACGCATCCTAAAATTAGTAGCTATTACGGTGACAATGCCGCTTTTAGAATACATGCTACGCTTTTGCCACGGGCGGTTGCCTCGTTTGTTGGATTTGTTATTCAATATACGGGCTGAGACATCAAAACGAACTTTGGATTCAGTCATATTGTCGAAATTTACATAAAATGAAGAGGGCACTAAATAAATACCATATTAATAGAAATTAACAAAAATTTCTCAAATTGTATTTTATTATATCTCACCGACTGCGTGGGGATCGAGTATATATGGCGCGAGATGGTATATTACTTAGTTCGGCTATTTAATCTGTGGTCGCGCGGGGAATAAAGAATATGCACAATAATACATTTCAAATATGCACACACGATTTTAAACGGTCAAAGTCGTCCTTATGGCAATATGAACGAGCGCCTTTTCGCAATTTGGCAACATGGAATGTGCACAATTTTTTTGAAAATGAAAATTGACCAAAAACTTGAATTTCGAGAGTGCGCGCAGCGGAAAGATAGTCGCCGGCGAGGGGGCTCAGGGGCGGTGGCGCACGGGGCGGCGGCTCACCTCGAATCTCGCTCTGCCCAGTCGCGTGAAGCCATGGTTGCGCGGCCGCCGACGGACAGCGGTCTACACGCCTCACTTTTTGACCATATCCCACAAGCCGTCGACGACTTTACAATTTTAAAGAGTTCTTTTTTTTTTAAAGTCATAGTGGGTATAACAAAAGCTTGTGCACGGAATTGATAACCCTTTAAATATACTGCATCCCATATATAACTGCAATTATTTTGTAAAACTAAATTAATTCTATGAAAACAACATCTGACCGCTTTTAATTTTTTAACCGCAAGATATCATTTCAAAATTATGTCCTATATACATACGAATAAAATTGATAATGCACAAATGTAGCTTAAACTCGAATTATCTTACGAAACGTATGGGTTCTAGATATTCGTATGAATCAGATGAATACGTGTTACTAGCGTGTGTGGTGAATTATCCGTTATCATCCCGAGATGGGCATGCGATTAAATGTTTAAATAAGTATTAAAATAAATATAGCAACCGTTTAAAAATAGCGAGTAATGCGAAAATAAAAAAACAACCTAATAAGATATTCGACAATTTGTATTTAATAAATAATATATAATTTTGTTAGTTTGTGTGAATATAACTCATACGATATGTTTACATAAAGCGAAATTTCCGAATTCTTAAATTATGATTGGAAGTCCAACATGGACGGGAGCAGTGTTGCCAGTCTGGCCGGTGCAAACGGGCGGCAGTTTGACGTGCCGACCTCGTGGTGATGGGGGGCGCAGGCGCAGCGCTACTGGAGCGCTTCTCGGCGCTGAGCGCGGGGCGCGCGGGCGCAGGCCCGGCTCTGCTGCACGCGCTGCTGGCCACCGAGCGACAGGTGGGCTACACGTGGTCACACACGTGCTTCTCCGTTTTTCTGTCATCAGACGTGATGAGCCTACGCGAGGAGATCGGGCGATTTATATTCATTTCCCTTTTGGGTATCTGCAATATTTTAAAACGCGTAGACGTTTGATAATATTGTAGTTTACGTCTACCGGTACTTCGTTCTATCAGATTTTAAAATCAGATGTCGACCGCGTTTCGAGTCGACTCCTAATTTTTCACATTATGTATTAAATTAAACTGCTATCGATCCTATTAAAACATTCTAATAATTGCAGGTTATGTTTTAGAATTTTAGGTTATATAGTGTAATATGGTCCGCCCAAATCTGTGTTACTTTCTAGCCATCTATTGAAACGAATAAATATTCCCGATTTATAAATTTTCCATTTTTTAAAACAAAAAGTTAGCGGTTCGAATATTCATTACATAATCTTTCAATAAATTCTGTATGAATTCAGAAAAGAAAACAATACAACTATTGAGACTAATGACATTTATTACGATGATTGTGAAAGTGTCTTTAAAAATCGACTTTCATATGTGGTTTATTAGAAATTATATCTTAAAGATTTTTTTGCTATGTTTTTTTTAGGATGATAGTGAATTAAAATATTCGATCAATCGTCTTATCAAAGGAACAGCATCGAATAGACAGATTGCCAGAGAAGGATTTTTTTCAGCTCTGTCTATTCTATTGAAAGGCAGAAAGGACATATCCATTGGAAACATGCTCGAAATTTTAAACAAAGAATTGCATATCACCGGCCAGTCGAAAGGGGTAACTTATAAGATCTATCGACTGAAATGTACGTTGTCGATCATACAACTAAATTTATGTAAATTTTAGGAAATTGGAGAATTATGCACAGGTCACGTGTTAGTGTGCGGAGCCATAATGAGATCAGATTTGTTTATATGCGGTACCGACGAAGAACGAGAACAACTTATATCTGCATTATTTACCGCCAGTAATAAAAGATCCTATCTTAGACTTGCCACCTATTCATTTATCTCAGATTTCATTATGAAGGTATTCTTTAACTATATTTTGTATAATATTAGTCCTTTATAATGTTAATGGTTGAATAATTTTTAGCATACTGAGGAAGAGGTGTCTTCGAATTTATGGCCTTATATCAAAAAACATTTGGAATGTCCGATCAAAGAGCATTCGCTGGACAGTTTGTATTGTCTTATAATTGTTTGTGAAAAGTGTCCGGCATTGGCAAAAAAATTTCTCAAAAAGAAGCACGGAATTAAATCTCTCATATGTGAAGACACTGTCGAAGCCATCACGGATAATATTATGGTACTTGTAATGGTCATGAATTGTCGAGTAATTGTAATTGTCACGCTCACACTTATTTATCATCTTTTTAGAATGTTCCAGAATTTTCTTACATCAATCATCCTATTTATGAGGCGTTTGCAAAGTTATTACTGAAATCTGATTACATGATTCCGTTTTGGAAAAATGGATTAGAAACCAAATTAGGATTTCAAAAAGAAAATAGGGTTTTGATAGTTTTAACTTTATTAGCTGCGATGTTAAAAAATATCGGAGATAAAATCGATTCCATTCCAGATTTGTTGGGAGATCAATTGATTCCATGTATACTAGAATGGTTCAGAGGATTTCAATCCGCTTCTCAGACAGGAAAACCGATCAGATTTAAAGGAAGACCACAGAGTGTGATGAACGAAAACAAAGGCCGACAGATCGTAGCAAAGGCAAAGGAAGTGTTTGACATACTCGTAGATGTTTTAAAGAAGGACACTAGAGTAAATGACGTAAAATTGAACGTTTTAAAAAAATTATTGTTTTCCCCCGGCGATATCATGTTTTGTGATATTACCAATACGAGAATTATTAAGCTTTTAATAGAAGATTTGAATGTGGAAAGCGTACACAATTTGGCTCATATTTTGAAGAAGATCATTGGTAATGAAAGTAAGAAAATGCATCCGGATACTTCTGAAAGGTATTGGACAAACTCGGAGAGGCTAAGGGCCGCGGAAATGTTGACGTATCTCATTAATCATAGAACCACGGCTGATAATATCAAATGGAGGACCAAATATATGCAGTTCTTTATCCAAGTCAGTTTATTTAAATCGACCGGAGATGAAGAATCATTTGTCAGTTCTGAATTATCAGGTATGCAATTCTTTGCGAGATTAAGTTATGTATTTTCAGAACTCTATAATTATTTTCATGTTTTTCAGTTGCCGTCAAGAAATGCTTCTTCCGATGCTTAACACAACGACTTCCTAAACTAGAGATTTTGTTAAAAATACTTCACTCTCTCGTCAAGTACATAAACGATAAATTATTAAATCCAGAAGCTATAAAGAGCAATGCAAAATCTTTCTCACCCCAAGTATTAGAATCGTGGAAATCTATGGTTGAATTTTCCGAAATGCTGGACAAGTCTGAAGATCAAGCATCAAAGGCTTGCACCGTCTTTCAAATATTAGCTTTGCATAGTGGATTATTTTTGTTTTCGGACGTAATGACAGCTGAGTCGGCAAAAAATTCATTGCAAGAAGTCAGAAGTTGTTTTGAACATTATGTTCAAGACAAAGACAAGACGGATGTGGAAAAAGTCGAATATAAAGAGGGTGATATTGTAGATGACGAACCAGAGTGGACGGAAGTGCTGATTGATATATTTTTAAGCTTTTTGTCCCGCGACTCTTATTTATTGAGGAATGTAGTTCAGTGTGTTTTTCGACTGTTATGCGATTATATTACCCCTTCTGCTGTTGGTCAAATACTTACTGTTCTTGACCCAGATGAAGATTGCAATCTGATGTCTTATAAGGAACGACACGATGACGAAAAGAGTTTGACGGAGGAAGATGAGAATGACGATTTATCCGATAATGAAAATGATACGAATAATTCAGTCGGAGATTCATCCGAGACTGACGGCGATATCGACGATGAAGATATTGACGACGACGATACTACAGTAAATGATCAATTTCGACTCGCCGTTCAAAAAGCATTGGGGAACGCCGCTCCGGATACGGATACTGAGAGTATCGACATCGACGATCTGGGCGAGGAAGAAGGTAAACAGATTGACAGTGCACTTTCTAACGCTTTTAAAATGTTGAAGCAATCGAAAGGGGATTTAACTAAACGAGATAAAAAGAATTTAAAAGTCTTAATGGAATTTCGAATCCGAGTTTTAGATCTGTTAAATATTTATCTTGAAAAATCGCCTTCTATGGAAATATGTCTAGGTATGATACCAGCATTATTCAAATGTTTAGAATTTGCGATAAAGGACAATCTTCAAAAACCTCTGGAAGATAAAGTTCGTAAATGCCTCAGATTTCTCACTGCTCTCCGCACATTCACTTCCACCGATGGGGTTACAATGGACACCTTAACAGAATATTTAAAGACAATTACGGAAAAGGGTACTAGAACTCAATTTGTTTTTCAAGCGTTGGGTGACGTTATTTCCAAATGTAGTGCTTTCATTATAAGATGTTCCCAAAAGATTTCTCCTCCTGTGGTAACGCCTAGCAAGAAGAAACATAAAATTCACGATCTACCTATTATAAATATTTATAAGGATTCTTTAGAAGCCTTTTTCACAAAGAGGGATTGTCTCTTACCCGTTATATTTTTCCATGATATCTTGCGCTTGAAATGGGATGGAAATTGGACATTATTGGAAACTATAATAGAGAGAGTGTTTGATGAGAATGTGCGTCAATTTCGAAAAAATGAAGGCCTCGAAATGATTCATATGTTTTATCAGAACTTGAAAAGAAGTTTTAAAGCAAATCCCGTCATCCCTGTAAATTTAAAAAAGATAGAAGATATTTTTTCCAAAAATCTTATAGTATTTATGAACAAAGTCAATGAGAGCGGGTCACAAGCCAATGAAAGATTTTTCTCTCAACTGATGAAAGCCTTGGTATCAATTAAAAGTTATCATAATTTTACAAAAGAAAATTCTGACAATACAAGTTGGTCGTCTATCACACCAGTTATACAACAATCGAGAAAGTTTGTTAAACTAAGAAATGCGCAAGAATATTTCAAATTCTGTAACTTGTTGGGCATTGAGAAGGTGAAAAATAATTCACCCGAGCTAATTAAAATAAATAAAGAAAAGGAAATGGTTGATTCCGGACACGATAGTAATACTGATGAAAATTCGGTCACAGATGTTGATACAAAAGATGTTAAAGAAGCTAGAGTTGTTGTCAACGGTCATAGTTGCCCTGACGTAGTTTCTGTAAAACCACAAAAACATCGAATATCTAAAAAGAATGTGACAAAAAAAGAATCCAAACAATTGAGATTAATGGCATCTTCTCAAGGATTCCAAGATGTTTCGTTTACTAATCTTCTACAAGACTCTAGTATTGATTTCAGCGAAATAGTCGAGGAGCCCGAAGTGAGTGATGTTAAAAAGAGCAAACGAAAATTAAAAGATGAAAAACATCACCATCTTCAAAATTTAAAGAAAACAAAAACTGTGTAGTATTTTTAAATCCAATTGTGTTATTGTATTTTAAAAATAAATATTTGTTTCTATTCGATGGAAATAGAGATTTCATTCTACAATATTTTCAAGTCTTTGTCCATTTTATTTCATTGAAAAAAAAATATATTTCAACTGTATCAGAAGTTTATTCAAATGAATAAAAATTTTATAATATCCCAATATGTGCTTTTTTATTTTTTAACTATGTGACAAAAATTCCCCAATATTCCCACCATCAAATGCTCTTAACTTTTATGTCCTGTTGTCAAGAAACGAGCGGCAGTCCTCGCCCAAGCTTTCTATGGCGTGCACCAATACAACCTACTGCCTGTGGCGGTCTCGCACTCGTGTATACAAGAAACATTTTTTAAAGATGCAATGTTTATATTAAACTAGTTATTCGCATAAAATAAAACGATCCGTAGAAGGTTATTAATCAATCAGTTGTATGAAATTATTAAAGATAATTGCAATAAGTCAAAATTTGAAATAAACTGGAAATACTGTTGAACTTTTACTACTTGTCCTGATTTCTGAATGGCTCCCCTCCGTTCTCCCAGGCCCTGATTATACCAACCAAAAGCTAAAATAAAATTATAGTAAATTTACCTTCATATTTTATATTGAGTGCTTTTTTTTATTCACGCCTGTTTGGTTACCAGAGAAATTTTTGGAAAAGTTGGTGGCGGCGGCCTTATTTATTAACATAACCTATAGCAAGATTTTAATTGTATTTGCAGTTTGTTGTTACACAATGTTATCTTGTAAATTCTCCTTTGGCATTACTTCACATGTAATGTTAAAAGATTTAACGAAGTGATTCGAAAATTCAGATGATCATAAATCTCTGATCGCCACGGGAGGGTTAACCAAGAATATTAACAACGGTGTTGTCGAACAAGGCCCGCGGATTGTATACAACACAGTAGAAGTATAATACTAGATATATAATTTACACTTAGTTATTCTTAAAACTTTAAAGAAAAATATAGTCATTCTAGTCGGCATGCGTCTAGAATATCATCCAAAACACACGTGTAGCAATATTCGAAACTTTCGAAACATTATTAATATTTAAACTTAATACGTATTTTTTAGTAATGTGTATGTCTTATTATATTGGTAAACTAGTTGGATTTCAATGGGAATAATGCTCCCCTTTCCATAAGATATACAAATGACATGCATATTTTCTTGAACAAAGGTTCTTTTTCCTAGACGAAATAAAAGAGGTTTTTTTCATTATCAGAAATCAAAATTTTATGGGCTAGATTAGCTGATTTTTGTTAAATATCAACAATGTAGATTTGGTAAGCAAGACGTTTTAGTTAGTATTCGTTGTCAGTGTTGCCATGCAACGAATGACTTTGACGTTTGCCTCTCGATAGCTGTAGCGGCGTGGAGATGGGTCGTGCGTGGAGAGTTGCAGCTCTTGTGGGCGCCAGTGCTGGGGCGGCCACGTACTACCAGGTGTGGGGTCGCGATCGGGGCTCCCCTGGCCTAGCCGTAGCTTCCTGGACTACCAACCATAAATGTTCCGTCCCCTGGGACTCCAACTGGGACCAGTGAGTTATTTTATCCATATTAACACATTCGCGTCGGGTCGTTTTTTTGTCAATTCACTCATCAATTCACGAAATGATGCAAAAAAATATTTACATATAATTTATAATTTTAATAATCTATTAAATGTTTTCAATGACATCTGCTAGATGAAATTGACATATTTATCGCAGTAGACCGATTTTTTTTAGGGCCGTTTTAGTGCATAACCCGCGACCACGTTTGGGGACTCTAAAGACTTACCCATGCGTAACCCGACGTGAATGAGTTAATAACACTTCTTAGCTTAGTGAAATATCACTTAATCACTTAATGCTCCCTCGGGGACAATCATGATCAATTTGAAAAAATATACCACCTTTAGCTTTTGTTGAATTATTCATCTTAGGTTCCATGAAAAAACATACACGTAATTTTCCTCTTTCTACAAATATCTTTATTTGTTCATCAATAATTATTTTTTACCTTTAAAGTCCCCATCATATCTTGGAAGCACTTGACGAACATATATTTTTATTTATTTTAGCCGGGATCCAAAAAGTATAGTAAAGCCTTGTAGAGGCACCCCCGAAGATGAGAACAGATATAATACGGAAATTGAAAAAAATACTCCTCATGCTGTACGCCATTTATTCTTTATCAGACACGGACAATATAATTTAGATGGAATGTCTGACAAGGAGAGAGTGTTAACAGAATTAGGTATTTTTATTATTTATCTTAATTTACTTATGAAATGTTGAAATGGTTATTAAACTTTTCAGGAAGACAACAAGCGGAAATTACCGGAAAACGTTTAAAAGAATTGGGAATTACATGGAACGAAATGGAGAAATCTACCATGTCACGTGCACAAGAAACGGGAAGCTTGATTGCGAAATATTTAGAGGACAATTTAAAGATTAAAAGTTGCAGCTTGTTGGAAGAAGGCGCTCCTATTCCACCGGAGCCCCCCATAGGTCATTGGAAACCAGAGCCATATGTAATAAACGTTATATTCAAAATGAACACATTTTTAGGTCATCGGTGTCTCTTTTTTTTATTATAATTTGTAATGCCAACTAATTGCACTTTTCAATTATCAGCAGTTTTATGAGGAAGGTGCAAGAATTGAAGCCGCATTCAGAAAACATGTCCATCGTGCTTCTCCATCACAAACAAAAGACTCTTATACATTGATTGTGTGCCATGCTAACGTTATTAGGTATTTCATATGCCGGTATGTCTAAATCTTACCTAAAATATTTTAAATATTTTGCTTACATACATTCATATTCAGATGAGTCACCGTTTTTTGTTTTAGCGCTATGCAATTTCCTCCGGAAGCATGGTTAAGGATTTCATTGAATCATGCGTCCATTACGTGGCTATCAGTACATCCCAGCGGACGTGTAATTCTTCGCTGTCTCGGAGATACGGGTCACATGGAGCCTAAATATATAACGAGCCGTTAGTCTCATTTAGGATTAACCTTTTTGATTCGGTAATGTGTTCCTCCAGGCATTGCATTTTACATGAATATATTTATGCACGTTTCTAGTATGTATAACGTAATATTTGATATTGTTTTTTGCAACTATAAGTATTATTAGGTAAGATCTCTCGTTCGTCTGTTTACAGTTTTGAATTAAAATTTGTAAAGCAAGTGTCTGCAGCTAGATGTAAACATCATTGTTCACGTGCACAGATAGTGACAACAAAATATGATCCTGCGTGTGTACATAACACTTAGTATTTTCATTATAGAAAACATTGCAATGAAAAGAAACGACATCTTGGTCAATTATTTACAATATAAATAAGTCTGCGTGTTATAAAAATATTAAAGAACCGTTTCATCATACAAATTTTATATTCATTTTTAATCCCGATTATATAAATGCCATCCATTATATTATATATTATATAATGGATGGCATTTATATAATATATTATATAAATGCCATCCATTATATTATATATTATATATGGTATTATTAAAACGAGTATTTAACACCAATGATTTTATTGACAGTCCCGTGCCAATGGTAAAGCCGAGATCCCTCGTATGTTTCCGTAATATACCTTTTGTAGAATCTCACCCATATTTTTGCTAGAGTCCGAGATTACTCCTGGCAGAACCGCATCTGGAATATGTCATACTTTAGGCTAAATGTTTGTTATTGAATTCATAGATTTTTTCAGAAGATTGATCTATTCGTTTACTATATTAGCTCAGTCACCATTAACTCGCACAATCATAACTCATTACATAACATTGTTGTTATGTATAAGTCGAGACACGAGTTTATGTTCATTCTGTCCAAACTTATTTTTATCATAGAACGTTAGTGTGATAATTTGTATTAATTATGTTTTGTATCGCTTTTTTACAGTGTTTTGATATTTCAATATATAATAACAGATCAGACTATTGGGCCACCATAAATATATTTTAAAAAACAACAATATTTTGTACTCATTAAGATGAGATATTAATTGATTATGGATTAGAATATGCTTTGGATAATATATTATGTTAATTTTTCCATACATATTTTTCTTACACAAAAACATACTAAGAACACCCATTTACACTTGTGCAGTGTGGTTTTGACCAGAACGCCTCCTTTAAATAAATCATAACAAAGTAATGAAAAAAACAGTTTTACAAACGCTTTTTTTATAATGCATGTATTTATATGAAAAAATCTTTTGGAATACACCATATAAATAGGCTTGGCACGAAGGGGATAAAGAATCAAAATATTAAACTATTTTATATACATTAGATTCATTTATTGTAAATATGTTTTGTTACTTGATGTTAAATAAACATTTTCTATATTTGCAAAATACTGTTTTTATTTGCAAATTTTAATATCTAACCATGTTGTTTCATGGAATTAAGATAAGTTTCTATATTTTTTTCCAAAATACCTATTAGACGACTGGCTTATGTTTGGGACGTGTTCTCCGATACTTTGCCCATGTAGTTTGGGAAGCTTTTGGAAGATATTGTATACCGCAAGGTTCTCTATACCAGACGTCCTAAGACTGAAACACTCCAAGACCTCATGTAAAACACCCATTCTCTTTAGTCTGGGAGAAAGGGATCCAGAAGATGGATCTTAACAATCAATGATTATTGATGTACAAAATCAAACCAGCATATATCGATAAACCAAATTCTACATTTATTTTGTTGGTCGGGTTGGTATTTGGAGAATTCAATTAACAAATGACCCGAATATAAGTGCATATTTAAAATTTTCAGTAGCTTTCATCTCGAACAGTGTTGTCAATATTCTCGGAGAGAAATCATAAGAATAATGTCATCCGAATAGTATTGTAACGGTTTATGATATATCATATGCGTCTAACTTTAATGCCATTATAAAAGCTATAAATGAGATATGAAGCTATAAAGAGATATGTTACTTGAAGTACTGATCTATATCATTGCAAAATATTTAATGGCAAACACTTTTATAAATGTAATTAAATAATAAAGGTCGTTTTCCCCATCCAACTATCACTTACCCCGGACCTTGGTGAGTCTCCTTATGAAAGTTTAATTTTTTTTAAATAAACATACCCGATACCATCTCAATCAGTTTTCTTTCGAGGATAAATCAACAAAAACTCATTTTGGTGGTAGAATTAATTTTATTTATCAATTAAAGAAAATTTGTATTGAAATAATACATATACAAAGGTTTAATCATTTTTTTAATATATTATTAAACTAAACTGGATATGCATTACATTACCAACATTAAGACTTTTAAAATGGTCAACACTTACTATATTATTTAATTGTCGGAGATTTATCTGCAGCTATAATAATGATAATGCCTTCTCATACATATTAGTTATCTAGAAGCGATTTGTGATGAAAATTTTATTATAACAATGTAGTAATATTATAACACTCTTTATTTAAAACATTAACAACAGATGATTCTCATTCTAGGCTCGTTTTGCTTTATAGGATCACAGAGGTTACGTGGCCGATAGTCAATGCAAAAACCTGTCGAGTGAATAACAACTATTGGCTGGGAAGCTATAGCATTTTTATTTGCAAAACCTTCACATATATTTATTAACCAATAAGCCTTTGCCAGATTTGCCCCAACACAATTGTGTTAATATTAATACATTATGGCTACATATTTATTATGCTAGTGTGTTTCAATTTATGAATAAAACATTCATTATAATATTAGATAATAGAGAATTAAAACATGTTTTTAGATATGTATATTAATATAAGGTCGAATATTTGTTTAATAAGTATACACGAGTACCTATGGTAAATAGTATTTATTACAATATATAATACGATATTTATGAATTTTTAATAAGGTATGTATATATCTCCATAAATTTTAATATATTTATATAAAAATTAAATAGAGCAAGTGTAATACTTTATAGAGTAGAGATTTGATTGTCAGAAGTCACTGTGACGTATTCTTGAGAAGAGTTCATTTGCCAATAAAGTCCTCCGGTTTTGAATATTGATGATCTTGACATTACAGATGTATATTTTTTATATAAAGAAAAGATTATTTTATTAAAATTAATTTTCTAATGGGAAGAATGAACGGAACCAAAAATATGTGTATTAAATTAGGTAGATATTTAAAATTTATGTATGGGTGACTGTTGGCCTCGCAACAGAATTTTTAGCATTCAATTCGGATTGATCTGTCCCGTCTTCTTCTTCTTCTTCCTCATTTTCAGCTTGATCCTCCGGTTCACCCAAAGCATGAACAAACTCTAAAAATGTATTTAATAATTAATATATAAATATAAATAGCAGCATTTTATTTGAAGAGTATTACCATAGAAGTCTATACGTCCATCACCGTCAACGTCAACTTCCTTAATCATATCTTCAACTGTAATAAATAAAAAAAAACCATTTGTTTCAATAAGAGGGATTATTAACCGATAGATATAATCTAGATACAAAATTAATACTGACTTTCTTCTTCGCTAAGATCTTCGCCTAGACACTGAAGAACTGCCCTTAGATCGGAAGCACATATGTATCCTCTGTTGTGTTTATCGAACACACGAAAAGCATCGCGCAGCTCACGTTCCTCCTGAGCTTGATCGGTACATTCTTGAGTAGCTCCGATATTTGCCAAAATACCCACAAACTCCTCAAAGCTAACGTTTCCATCACCTTCATATAAAACATGTATATTAAACACCAACACAGATTGCATAAAAATTAAATTATTTAATTTAATAATAACCGTCGCTATCAACTTCTTGCAGCATTTCTTGGAGTTCTTCTCCCCGGGCGAATTGGCCCAGGCTACGCATAACACGTCCCAATTCATCCTTTGTTATACTTCCGTCCCCGTCTTTATCGAATAAACGGAAGGCATCGCGGAATTCTGAAATTATTACATATTTTACACACAAAATTCGACGATTACATACATTTATTTTTTTTACAATCACCTTTCATTTGAGTTTTGGATATTCCAAGATGTGCTAGGGCTCGATCCGAGTTTAAATTAGTCGACGGTCGAGTGAAACTCATTTGTTTGCCCATTGGACGTGGCTTTGTAGTAGCAGTCGGCGGTGGATCGTTGGATGCCATATTGGTCGGCTGTGTTTCACTACTCGGTTGACCTGTACCTCGAGTCTAAACAAATGATATAATGATTTTATCGGTATTAACAAATAGACTACTAATAAAAATTATGAAAAACGTCCAATTTGACATTCAATTGTGCATATATACGAAAATATGCCTTTCTATAATAAAAAATGATGCATTCGGTCATACTTGGCATGTAAATAATATGTGTGGATATTCGGTATGTGTCGCAGACCGGCAACGCCTGGAAAAGATAAGAACGAATACCGAGCGCCCTTCTACTTGCCTGGACACAGTAGGAAGGGTAACATCCAATAACAACAATGGTAAAAGATACACGTCCAATGCCAGCAACGGTCATGAAAAGGAAACCTCTTTATGGTGCCGCGATAGGGGCATAAAAGGAGAGTTCTCGCGCCATTGTGGGACCAAGAATCCACGATTTCCATTCGAGAGTTTGGAAAACCCCAAACGCGTAATGGCCGGCAAACGATGGTGATACGAAATATTATTGAATAATTGGTTTATGACGATGCTAGTTATTTTATTAAATCTTATTTAAGAATACTTTTTTTTCAGATTACAAATTAATCAATTTATTTCCTTTTACATTTTTATTGAAAAATAATAATGATCGAATGCGCTTTTATTGACATTTTAGCATTTGAAAAATTGTGACTGTAATTTTTACTGACCATGATCCCCTTTATCTGATTCACCAGAGGTGAACCAGCGAAAAATTGGTTCACCGCCGAAAATATTTTTCCTTATTTTTAAACAAATCCTAAGAATTGCCGCTTAGCGGATTTGCACAACTGCATCCACAGTCAACGGCCGAGGTGCTAAACTGGGTCACAATATTTATGCGAAACAAATTTTCAACCAAGACCAACCCGATTCAGAAGAATATGTTACTATTATTATAAACTATCGACCTGCTTTACTATATTAACTATTTAACTATATTAAATGTAGTCGTATTTTTTACTCATTCAACAGATTGAAATCAATTATCTTGTGCGTAATTGTCCCGGAAAAATATACTTTTTAATCCGAAGGACGTTAATTTAAGCGTTTTTGTGATAGGGAAATCGTTAAATTTTCAGTATCACGTCGGTCTTTGTGTTGAAAATCGATGTGGAAATTATTCTGGGAAAAGCGTGTCGCGTGAGCAGGGCGCCGCGCTCTACTGACGGGGGATGCTGTTGAATATTTCCCCAGACTGGAAACTGGGTGAGGTACTGAACGTTCACAAATATTTTATTTTTAAATCCCGAAATTCTAATATTTATATAATTTCGATCGAATATTGTATTTAATTACAGTCGTCGCATGGCCAAGCGAACATATTGCGAATGTGCTCATCGGATCAAATAATTCGCGGTAAACTATTTCGCAATATTGATGCCAATAACTGCAGATTCGATTCCGTTAACCACATCTGTCGGTTAAATACTTTTTTGCTCTCACCAATATGCGTGTAAGAAAAATATACCTGCTTGCAGTGTAGCACTTTCGTTTATGCGATAGAATACGTAAAATTCGTAGATTAGATTGCAACAGCGCAATTTTGATTATAAAGTTAACAGTTTTTATATTTGTACTCGGCGCAGTCATTTATTGCTTTAATTTTATTGCCGGTGCCAAACACTTCACACACATCCGGTAGATATCGGCTTGTTTTATGTGTACTCTGTAGGGGGCTAGAGATGGTTTGATAAACGAGGATGCCCGTCGCAGTCTGCGTGGCTCGACTGCGCAGTCTCCCCGACGGCCACCCCCGGGCGGACACGGCTCAGCCATTGCTAGCCGACGAGCCATATTCCATTTTGAGCTATGCCCGATTCAATGAAATTGTCCCATTCTGTAGACAATATAATATTAGAAGGAGCCAAATCTAATGTCGTATTTTTTTAACGAAACTCAAACTCATAGTTCTAATCATTTATTAAACTTAAATTATACAAAACTACTATTAGGTAAATCGAAAATGCCTTTCTTATAAAACTCTGCAGGTTTAGAATCAAAAAAAGGCTGAAAGGGCCGATTTTATTTCATCTTCTTTAATAATTCTTTATAATTCTTCGATACTGAGAGTAGGATTTTTTTTAATCTCTTCTTTCAGGGCTGCTTCATCCACTTCACGGGGACGTCCACTTTTAGGCTTATTTTCAAATCAATATTGCCCGATTTAAATTGTTTTAACCATCTTTGACATTTCCTGATGTTTAATGCATCTCCATAAACATCGCAAATATATTTTGTTGCCTGCGTTTGTTTCGACGTGAAACTGAAAAAGCATACAGCTGGCAAATGTTCTTCCGAAGGACACGTCTCGGTCATTATTAAAGGGACACGTAAAAAAAACAACACACAAAATATTCAAAAACGACTTTCTTAGTCAAAGGACTGATCTGAAACTATGCTTTCCGAAAATGCGACATTACATTTGGGTCCATCTAATAGTTTATTTCTTATGCGGGATTAGAGCGGGGGTCGTGGAACTTTAATACGTAACCCTCGAGAGTTTAATTAATATTATGTTATTCATGTCCATTGCGTTAAGGTTTAACTATATTTTCTTGTACAATATAAACACTGTCATATTGCCACACGAAAATATTCAACAAACACGCTACAACGCTAATTACGTATACATATAGACATTTAATATTAGTCAAAATAAGGCATGGAATCAAACTTCATGATCACGCCCTTCTATAAAACATCTTATGATATGTTGAGAATCACAATTTACAATATACATATATATACTACTTATCTTCAATTCAATGTTGAGCCCCCCCCCCTCTAATTATTTATATTACTCTTATACGCGTTAATCACTTCTGTGGTCAACCTCTTGAAAAAAAGTGGGTAATTGTTCTCGAAAGATCAA
>JAGXCT010036954.1:0-18357 GCA_022495035.1 Philopotamus ludificatus | reverse complement strand
CTCTATTACATACCTCGTATACATGTGAATTGAATCTAAATTTAGAGTCGAACAGGATTCCATGGTTTTCGATTGACGACTGTCTGGTAAGAATTACGTTCCCAAGCATGTAATCAAAGGTTAGAAATTCCGTAGATCTCGAAAAAGTCATTTCCTGACATTTTCCGACACGAAGCGGAAGACAATTAGTAGATGCCCATTCGAGCAAAGAATTAATATTCAGCTGCATCAAGCAAAGGGCATCATCTATAAAGGAAACTGATTTAAAAATATAATTCGATAATGCAAGTTAACCGCGACTGAGCTAAGTTAGTAGGCGGATAGCTGTCCGACGAAAACTGACGAATTCGGGGAATTCTTTATACTATTCTAAACACTGGACAGTGAGTATGTAAGAGGAAGACACCCATTACCTCCGCATAATTTATAAAAAAATATGTATGTAGGTGGTTTGGCGCTTTGGAATTAATTAATTTAATGCCATCTATCCTTCGTTGAATAAATATTTATAAAAAAAAACAATATAAATTTCCATCCAACTGAAATAATAGTAAAAAAATAACCTGTTTCGTGGTGTCTGACACTGGGTGGAATATTAGTGCGAGAGACTCATTTCCCTTGCAATTTTAGAATATTTATAAAATCTTTACAGGAATGAATGGGGCTTTGAAATCTTTCTGTTATGCCATTCATCCATCATAGTCAAAATAATTAAATAAATAATAAAAATAAATCTCAACTTAGAAAAGAGACCACGTAGTGAGAAAAAACTTATAATCAGACTGCGCAGTTTCCTTCAATTGTGGGTTTTTGTTTCAGCCATACAAATCTGCAGATTCCGTTGTATTTTAAAACTCGTTCATTTTAGGTCGGGATCATAAGTAAGAAAATGCAGTCCCGTACGCATTTCCCAGTGAATTAAAACAGTTAGTCGATATATTTTACCATTTTGTTTACCATTGCTGGTTCGCTATTGACAATAGTCGATTATGACAAAATTATGCCTTTTGCCCGAATTAAAACCGGGATAATATCACGTATATAAATATTTTGTTTATGGGAATCGTGTAAAAATATAGTATTTGTTTATTATCTAATATTTAATAGTCTAATACCAATACACGTTTATAAAAGTTGATACGATTTCAATATGTATTGCGCGGATTGTTCGAGGAGGGTTCGCCCAATTGCGGCGTGTCCTCTCCCACGACAATTGAAGGAATACCTCCGAGTCCCCCAATTGACCTTTTATACGTTCCATGATTCGTTGAACGTTTTTTTGTCCGTCTGCAGTTAACGGGGCATTCTTAATGATCGCCGATGAATGTATCACTATAATTGAATGATGGTCGTTGCTCATCAGGTAGAGTGGATCTCATGTGCTATCCTTTCATCTCGTCCTTAACCCTTCCGACGGTCAATTCCATCTAACAAAGCCAATATTCTTACGCCTGATTCAATTATATTGATTATTTTAAAACCGTTTTATATAACGGTCTTATACTTCTCAAAGTTCAAGGCAACCTTATCTATCGTATTGATGTATTATTTATTTTGGAACAATCTCCTAATCTAGAGTTAATAAAGCATTATTTGATAAACGGATCAATACGTTATGTACATATAGAGAGTGATTACAGTTTAAAGCCGGTCAGATTTAATTTTATTTAAAAGATAAGATATAAATCGGTAGCCTTTTCTCAGTATAATATTACATAATATTATATTAATATTTAAGTAAGTACACTCAATTGTATATATTAATCCGGTTACATGATTTTTTCAGGCCTGTATATTTTTTGTAGCGTTCTAAATTTTGTAACGAAAATAGAAAATAGATATGACAGCGCGGTGCAAATAGAAACTATTGCTCTCTAAACATAGATGCAGACTTTATTCTATATGAAAACGATTTAATTATTGTTTTATAGAGTAAAGTCATCTGCGTTCACATATATACAGCCGTATAGTTAGCATAAAAAATAAGTTGTCGATTCAAGGTTACCTTTTTTATAATAAATTAGTTTTTGCATCAGATTATATAAGTTATTTACATATACTGATTTAATATTGTTCGTGTGATCATATTTATAAGACCATTTAGGAATTAGCGTAATAAACGGCGAGTCGGCTGAAAATTGAAACAATATCCATTGTGTAGCTCGACTAATTTTAGATAAAGTTTTTACACACGTGCATACTCGAATGGATATGTGTTGTACATATATTAGTTGCTACTAACTCGTGAAATATGATAATTCATCAAAATCAGTATCTGAAAAATAGTTTTTTTGTTTGTGGGTTTGAACGTTTTTTAATTCCATGATGGATGTTTTTGAAATAAGGCAAAACACACTAAAAACAAGTTTAGTTTTTTAGATTATGGTTATATGCACTTTAATCTCGAAAAAACAGATTTTTTGCTTATACGCATCAGTTATAAATATATAAAATTACTAGGTGTTGGGCTTAAAGGTTATCTTGTGCGTTAGAGCTGCTCAGTTTTTATGAAACGGACGTGAGATTTTTATTTGATTTCGTTAATATGTCGGTTGTGGGTTTTATTTTCCATATCATATCATCCCATTTAATGCAGTTTAAACTTGGCTCACGCAACTGTGTGTTCACGGTCGAGATAGAGCAAGTAATCTTTTGCGGTGTCCCTAATCTGGCGGTACTCGCATAATCCCGCTCGGCAGACATATAAGCGTGGTCACCGCACCGTAGGGTAGCTCAATAAAGAGTGCCGTGCCTCCGCTTCACTTAGCGCGTGGTCGCCGTAGCAGCTTCACCTCTCGCGCAACTCTCCTCCCGCGGCTCGACATGGACGCCTTTTTGGACAAGAAGTACCGCCTCGTGAAGTCTGACAACTTCGACGAGTTCATGAAGACCCTCGGTGAGTCGTTTCATTCATAACTTCAATTATTCAAATTTCGCCGGCCGGCGTTTCAGTATCGACTGCAGTAGGTCAGCAACCGTCACGCTCGTTGCCGAAGAATAATACAAAAAGAGCACGGCTTTTTAATCAAGCGATAACAAACGCCGACCGTTACATCTCGGCCAAATTATTATCGATAAGCGATATTTTAATTATATTTTAACGACTGGCGCATATTTATATAGCGCCACTTTTTCAAAATTATTCCCCATCGTTTGATATATTTTTTTTAATATTTCTAAAATGCTCGCATATATAATTGTTATCGTGTCGTATCGTATTGTTGCAAATAATTTATTATTATATTAAAAATTGGCAAAATGGAACAATTTTACCTGTTAGAAATATTGTAACATTTATCATAACGGATTTTAAATAGCTTGAGATGAATAATTCGTTTAGATTGAATACTCCTCTTTGTAGCCATCGGGCCGTCCTTCTTTCACACGGGCAGACGGTTGATTAGCTTACAATAGACGAATTGAAGTTCATTAGCTTTCAATGGGAGGACTATGTGCCTCTTTATTTGGTGAGGTTACGTGACCCACCGTCATCTCTCCATATAATTGTTTTTTTTAAACAAATTTAATAATTTAACGGCACCTGCTGCATCGCAGTTCTTTCAGTGTTGCATATTGCGAAGACGGTTGCAGTTATTGTCAACGGATATATTTTGCAACGAACGACGCCCGACCGCAAGCCGACGTCTACCGCAATTCATCATGCGAGATGAATGGTAATCGGCCAGGTCGTTCTCCGCATGATCTCATAGACTTCCATTACGATCGTTTGTCTTCCGTGATTGACTCAAATTGAATCAATGAAGATGAAATTGCTCAATTTTTTTTCCAAGATTGATTTACGCGAGCAAAACCGTAACCATAAACGGTAACTTACCGTTTGTATGCATTTTGAATAAACGAAGAGCATCGATTATACTGTATTTGACGCAATGCAGCCGCAATTATTATCAACATTTGTACATTCAGATAATGACAATATAATGATACAGTCATTACCGTGTCAATTTCTAGAACACTAATGATGGCGTATATATTAGGGTCGCCTCCTAGCAATAGCACATTTTTTTATAGTTACAATACGTGTAATTTAATCACACCCCATTATCTAAATACAATACAAAGCCTCCTCTTTGTTACCAACTGAAACCTAGATTATCTCATAATCCGGATCGATCGTAAATTCTAGATATCATCAGTCGACATATCGAAAAATACATTTGATAAAAACATTAATTAATTAATATCGACGTAATTTGACGAATATTAATATTCTTCGTTATCGAGCCGATTGCATCTGTGATTTTAAGCAATTTGCAAATATTGATAAAACGATATTTTGTATTTGTATATGTAGCTGCGACGATAACCAAAGTTAACATTTGTTTGTCCACGTAAGAGCTGCTTTATCTTGTTGACTTTAAAAAGTTAACGCAGCGGCTATACAACTTCAATTATGTGCACGAACATTTTCTACACTTGATCTTTTATTAATTTTATTTGATTTAACAACGAACATCCTTTCCGTCCATCGTGAGCCGTACCGCGCACCACTCGTCCCACGTGCGGGACATCTGGCTTCTCAAATATTTCCATTCGTTTATTTAGTATGTCGGCGTTAGTTAAATGAGAAATATAAATATTATATATGTGGACACCCCAATTGTGCCGCCGTCGCCGGGGTTAAACACATTTTGCGTCGCTATCGATTGGCGGAAACCGGTCACACCACCCATCGTACGATTCTCCACTTCCCCCTACTAATAATCCCTACCCTCACATTTTGCCGGCTGTGAATTTTAAGTTCTATTTTATATCGCGTTAAAAAGGTTTGGAATCTCTGATCCACCCGTATATGATATAATTTATTAATTTTGCTTAGAGAGTGGACGTATATAATTTTTTAAATTTACAGATTTCTAATTTCTCTCGTATAAATAAGATGTGGAATTAAACTTGGGCTTTAATTGAAACGTTTGATTCGAAGAATAAGTTTCTGAAATATGGATCGATACCTTGGCACGACATATAAATTAGTAGCTAGTGAAAATTTCGAAAAGTATCTACGCACATTAGGCAAATTTCACATTTTAAGCTGTGTGCACTTAAAGGTCCAAGTGTTTACAATCCAATTATCATTATTATCGTTGGAAATTAGTATCTCTTTGAATTTGTTTCTTTTTTTAAAATATATTAATAATGGCGTAATTATTTTTACATAAAGTAATTTACGATGATTACTTCAAACGTCACTATTATTATACTAAATGGGATGATTGTTCGTTTGATGTGATTACTTTTTTACGTGCTGGCAACACCGAGCGTGTTTAAATTTGTCCTTTATCGGCGATTTGGACGTTGTCCCTCGTTTCGTCCGACGTTTTATACAATGCAATGAATTTTAATTTTAAATTTCGCAATGAGTCGACGTAAAATCGTAAACTCCACAATCGTAAACTGCACGAGTGTACTTTTCCATTATATAAAAATAATGGCAGTCATTTCCACGGGAAAACTAAACAAACCACTTTCACATATCTAATTTTGTACCAATCGGATAAAGTCTCCAGTCCACGTAATATATTTATGTGCATGCAATCAATCCATCAATTAAATAATATTGCATGTAACAATTAAATTCTAAAAATATGGCCTGTATTGTGTCAGGTGTCACGACGATGTTGATTATTAATCATTTGAGTTTTTTTTAATATATCTATCAAAATTAAATATCGCTCATTTATATATAACATCAAGGTCACTTACGTTATTCTTCAGATATTAAGCGAAATAGATGCGACTTACTGCAACAACTGTCAAATTATACTGAATTTTTGATCTATAAACTCGTAGTTAATATATACCGTAATTATTGCCCTTAGGTCTAATGATTCTGTATCTGTAATGTAAGTATAATTGTTGTTGTACAATTATGTATTATATTAAAAAAAAAAGAGCAGGGTATGCAAAAATAAAACTGTATCACAGACATTATCATAACTATCGAATTCCATCGTTAATCCGAATAATTGACTGTTGAATGAAATTGTTATTATTTTTTTTATTTTATGCTCACTGCTAATCGATAAATTGCGTAGCATTTTTACTTAGACTATTTTAAAACTAATTATTTTTTTTTGTATACCTAACAGATTTTAGTGGAAGGTTATTATTCCGGCAATGGCCAAATCGTCTGAAAAATAATACGTGTAAAACAAAATCTATTATCCGACGTAGTGTTGACCCGCGATGGTACCAAATACACGTTCACCACTTATTCAACCTTTAAGAACACCATCATGTCGTTCGTGCCCGGCGAAGAGTTCGACGAGGAGACAGCCGACGGACGCAAAGTATGATCAGTTAATATATAAAGCAATGCACCCAAACTGCATGATAATATATCCAATACGTTTTCAACAGGTCAAGTCCACGTGCACCATCGAAGGCAACGTCCTGAAACAAGTTCAAGTTGGAGATGGAAAAACGACCATTCTTACCAGAGAGTTCTCCGACACGGAACTTAAAGCGGTTAGTTTACGTTATATGGCCCAACATTCTTCCTTGGTCGTTGTTTTTGTATTAGTTTAATCCTTTATGTTTTGTTTTCAGGTGATGACTGTGGATAACGTAACTTGCACAAGACTCTACCAAGTCCAATAATTGATGCGTTAAACCTCTATGTCGACATTTATCCAGCACTAGTCATAAGAATGGTCAACTTACTGCAAGAACTTCCATACATATTATTTAGTTCGTTTCATTATATCGCCGATGTATGCAGTCGTTAAAAGTCGAATTTGTTTACATATTATTTATGTATCTCGTAATATATAATATATACATGTACGAAGACTGCTTTTGTATGTATAACTAATATATACATGTAGTAGTAGCAATTTATATTCGACCAAATATATAAAATATAAATGTATCATATAAAAACATCATATGATTTTACAATTCTTCTATAATCGAATAGCTTTTTTAATAATTTTATATAAAAAATAATAACGTTAAATAAATGACTAAATTAAAAAGCTGACCTTGTTGGAAATGTTCGCATAGTCACATAATTTTTATATCTTTTTATACTGAAATTATAATTGTATTAATTAAAAACTGATGGTTACAGTTTGTAACAGTATGAGTTAAGAAAATATGTTCCTTTAAATTCATTAAATACTTTTATACATAACATGTTCAATCTTATTTGTTATTATCCGCTTACCTATTTCCATTTTTTTCAGATGCACAATATTTTTGCAATAAATTCACATGATTTGAATTTGATTGAAGTTTTATAGTTAAATTTCAACGACACGCTTGAGCAAGAGCTCTTTTAGAATATATAGAAATACATGTTCTTGTTTTTCAATCGACTTTTCTTTTAAATATTATTCAATACAGGAATGCTTCTAAAGTGGGATTCAAATTTGTCGATAATTTTGTAACGAAGTATTTTTTTGTACGCGCATATTTAGACTCGAGGGTAATCCGGACTATTCATTTTTAATTTATTTTAAAATACAATTACGATTAAAAATCCTATCTTCACTAACATTCCTATTCTATTTTTTCTTGGTTGGAAATAAGATTCGCATCATTCATCAGATCAAATTAGTTAGTAGTCAAATGAATTCAGGGAATTCTTTATAACAATGGCCAGGGAGTATGTAAGAGGAAGACGCCCATTACCTCCGCATGATTTATAAAAAAATATTTCTGTAGGTAGTTTGGCGCTCTGGAAATATTTAATTTAATGTCATCTATCCTCCGTTGAATAAATATTTACAAAAGAAATAATATAAATTTCAATCCAACTGAAATAATAATAAAAATACCTGTGTCGTGGTTTGACACTTGGGGGAATATTAGTGTGAGAGACTCATTCCAAGAGACACGTATTTTAGCATCTATTTTTTAAAAAAAATAGCGTTTAAAATGACAAAATTTTAGCATCTATTTCGCGTTTATTTCTTAATTACGAATTTGAAGTTAAAAAGTCTAATTTATACATAATTTTTTAAACGATATACAAAATATTGATATAAAAACATTTGAAATTAAATAGAAATACAGAATACCGATTAAAAATGATATAATGATTAAAATTTATTAAAGTTTATCATCGAACATGTTTTTATTGAAGATTGTTTTAATCTAGTACGTCGATCGTTAACAATTAAATTGTACGTACTAAAAAACCGTTCTGCGTCAACACTATTTGCAGGACACCAAATTGATTGAAGGGCAGCATTGCCGAATTCTTCGTGTTTCATCTTTGTTGCAAGTAAAAGTTGAAGAGTATCAACTTTTACCCACTTTTAATATTACATGATAAATTATTTAAAAATGTGAATTTTTATCACTCTAAACATTGAGTGGTTGTTAATGTTTAATAACAAGGTAAGTTTCTTATTACTGATATCGTTTCATCAATTTGAAATCAACTACATGCGGGTTGAACAGATGATTTAAAGTTTCATAAAACATTCGTTTCATTTATATTTAAATGTGACTCGAGTTTAATAACTTTTACGAGCTCGGCAAAGAATATCTATTGATTCTAGTTTGGTGTGTTCGTCTGTTTCAAGAAGTAGCTTCTGGGTTTCCATAGGCAAAATGCCACCTATGTTTTAACCGAGAGATTTTTTTATTCCCATAATTTCATCCCACAATAAATGGGAAAAGGGGTACGAAGATCCTTCTAATTTATCAATTAAATTAATAAATTTATCGCATATCTCGCTAACAAATTTACATTGAATTTTTAATGTATTTGTATTTTTTGCTACACTTTTTATATCACAAAACAAGTACCAACCTAAGTATGTGGCATCATAGACAATATACAAGAGTTGACCATAGAGTCTGGGAGGATTCTCTTTAGTCATTCTTCAAGAAAATCGATATATGGAAAATTTCGCATCTATTCGCAATTTTCAAAATTTCGCAATTATATGCATTTATCGCTTCTATCGCTTCTATGTCGCATTTATCGCAAAATGCGATAATCATGTATCTCTACTCATTCCCCTTGCATCTTTAGAGTCTTTAGAATCTTTAAATAGATGAAAAGCGCTTTGGAATCTTTATGTTATGTCAATCAACCATCGTAGTCAAATCAATAAACAAATAACTCTTTAATAAGAGTACTGTTTTCTGTAACAACAACACAATACTGTTGTTACTGTTTTATTTGCTATTGAATTAATTAATTCGAATCATTTCTTATAATTTTAAGCCATTTTCTTTCCATAATACCTATTTGGGTGTACGGTTTAAATCGGGGCTTAAAACACATAAATAAATAGTAATATGACGGTTTTTATAATAAAAATAAACAAACAACTTCAAATTGAAATATTTTATTAATTTATAAAATTAATGTAACCTTTGATATATTCTAAATATTAACTGGTAATTTGGACATCGCGTGTCGCAGTTGATTGGTCAAGTTTTCGTCAGTCAACTAGTTTCAACACTTCGATTTATTCATATTTCATTTTGAAAAAAAAAACGAATCGTAGCGTATGTTAAATGCAGTTATAATGCATATTGCCATTTGCCTTAGTTTTTTATTTCGTAAGTTTCATTTCCTTCGAACATTGCTTTCATCTCAATGCTTGATTGCAAGTCTACAGCTCCAGAGTTTTACATCAAATGGAGTTAAAAAATATGTGAAATTGTCCTCATGCTTTGCATATTAGGGAATCTATCATAGAATGCTTTAATTAATTTTATGCCTTCAAAAGCATTTTTTATCCAGTCTACACATTTTTACGACCTTATTTATTATTTTGTTTTTGAGAATAGGGTAGGTATTATGGTATTATTTTATTTATAAATATAAGAATATTTTTATCACTTTCCTGCATATTCTTATAGAAATGTTTTAACACCGAAATAAATCTGTAAATGCAATTTATTGTACGAGATCTCTCTACAATTAAATTGTTATGATTTATCAATGTAATTTAATTTGCAAACTTGTATATGTTTGAGGTTTTATATCTTTTAATGCATCGAATGACAACGCAAAGATTATTCTGTTTATGTAAGTCTGTCTTTAGATAATTGCAATAATTTTATTCAAATCGTTGTTTTTATTAATAATTATTTTTCGTTTTACATTTTTAATCAATATGTCATTAGATTAAAAAATAATTATTTATACCGTTTAGGGCTAATTAAAATCTTATCTAAATAAATTATAAAACATCTGATTAAATAATTTTAAATATGTAATCAATAATTTTTTTAACATAAAGTTTTCAACAAGTTTTGTCTCTTATTTGGACGGAAGATGTGACAAAATATTGTTGGATTGGAAACTGGCAACATTTACGACACATGTGCTCGACAGGCTGGCCGGTGACAGTTGATTGGTAGTTGAGGTTAGGTTTGTCGCGCTATGGAGGTGGCGGACAAGAAGAAGTCGCACCATGGGCCGCAGGCGGGCCGCAAGGCTCGCAAGAGAGCCGAGCGGGCCAAGAAGGCCCAGGGTGCGGAGGATGAGAGCGCGAGGCAGCGCAACCCCAAAGCATTCGCCATCAAGTCCGCTGTTAGAGCCGAGCGCAGTTTTCGGCGCAAGGAGGACATCATCACCGCCAAACAACGCGTGCCCGCAGTCGACAAAACGCCATTGGAGCCCCCGCCCGTGGTAGTGGCCGCCGTGGGGCCCCCTGGCGTGGGTAAGACCACGCTTCTCAACAACCTTGTGCGCAGCTTTGTGCGGACCAACGTTGCGGACATGAAGGGGCCTGTCACCGTGGTCACCTCCAAACGGCGTCGTGTCACCTTTATTGAATGTAACAACGATATCAACTCCATGATCGATGTGGCCAAGTGTGCCGACCTCGTTTTACTCCTTGCGGACGCCAGTTTTGGCTTCGAGATGGAGGTTTTTGAGTTCCTCAACATTTGCCAAGTTCACGGGATGCCGAAGATTATGGGTGTTCTCACTCATCTCGATATGATTAAAAATGCTCATACGCTAAAAAAACAGAAAAAATTATTAAAACATCGGTTTTGGACGGAAGTTTACTCTGGAGCAAAGTTGTTTTACCTTTCTGGTATGTTACACGGAGAATATTTAAGAAATGAAGTAAAAAACTTGGCTAGATTTATTTCTGTCATGAAATTCCGCCAACTAAATTGGCGAAGTACTCACTCTTACATTCTTGCGGATAGAATGGAAGATATTACAAATCGAGACCTTATTCGAAAAGATACTAATGTCAATCGAGATGTGGTATTATACGGCTACGTCCGAGGAGTGCCATTGCTTGCAGATTCCATGATGCATGTAGCAGGTTAGTTTGTATTAATTTTTTAAATAATCTTATTTGTTTTGATGACTAATAAATTTTATTATAATTTTAGGTGTGGGGGATTTGAAGATTGATGACTTATCATATTTACCAGATCCCTGTCCTCTACCAGATATTCAGAAGAAGAGAACTCTTCTGGAAAAAGAGAGATTAATATATGCTCCATTTTCTGGTGTAGGTGGTATCGTTTATGATAAGGACGCAGTGTATATTGAATTAAAAGGATCCCATTCGCATACAGAAAATGATGAAAAATTTTCAGAAAAGAAATCTATGTTAAAAAATTTCATTGATCAAAAGGAAACAGTGGACGATCAAATGAGAAACACGGGAATCCAATTTTTTTCGGATGGTAATGTACTATATTCCGATACTTTACAGAGCAATGTAAGTGAAATTGTGCATAAACCGTCAAGAACTGATGTATCTGACAATGAGGTTGATTCTGGAAATTCCACAGATGATGAAAGTCAAAATGAGGACGATGATACAGATGAAGAAAACTGTGAGGAGGAAAATTCTGAAGACGATGATAATAACGAGGACAAAATGCCTTGGAGCAATAGCGCAGATGATAAAGAATTTTCTAATAAATGGAGAGAAAATTTATCAGAAAAAGCGAATCTTGCATATATAGAGCGACAAAACACCACCCAAAACATTATGAAATTAGTGTACGGTGTTTTTAACAGTAATAACAGAAATGAAACCGATACAGATTTAGTTCCAAATGAAGCCACCGAGAGCGACGATAATGAAGGTCTCGACGACAATGATATTGGGGGTTTATTCAAGAGGGTTACAGAAAAACATCTAGAACGACAGAAAGAAAAACAAGATGTGAATGTTGACGAGTGCTCATTGTATTCCACGAAGATTATGAAAGATTGGATAGATGGGGTGAATAAAGCATTTTTGCAAAATTGTTTTGTTACCGGCAAGAGATCTTTCGGGGAAGATGCCTCCGAGTTGTTGATGTTAGACGATGCTAGTGTAGGCGATTCCGATGAAGAACTTTTTGGTGATTTTGAAGATCTAGAAACGGGCAAAAAGCATGCCGATACCACCGATGCAATTGAAAAACCGGGTCTAAAAAGACCAATAGAGATGTCTAAATCTGATATTTTGTCCAAAAAAATGAAATTGAAAGCAAAATTTGACTCCGATTACGACAATCCAGATGAAAACCGAATAAAAGGTGATAATGAATTTTATGAAAACATGAAAGCTGAAGCATTAAAGCAATCTGAATTAAACAAATCCGTTTTCACTCATTTGGACGACGACCTTAGGGTGCAAATTGAAGGTTTTCGGCCAGGTCTGTATGTGAGGATCAATTTTAAAAATATGCCTTGCGAGTTTGTTGAAAATTTTGATGCCTGCTATCCAGTGTTAATGGGTTCGTTAAATATGTCTGAAGAAAATGTCGGCTACGTCAGCTGTAAAACAAAAAAACATAGATGGTACAAGAAAATTTTGAAGACAAATAATCCACTAATTATATCCATGGGATGGAGAAGGTTTCAAACTATACCCGTATTTTCAAAAATAGAGGACGATATGAAATATAGATATTTAAAGTATACTCCGGAGCATGCAACTTGTAACATGCATTTCTATGGTCCAATCACTCCACAAAATACTGGATTTTTAGCTTTACAGTCTGTCACTAATGATACCAATGAAATCAAAGAAATCGGTTTTAGAATAGCGGCTACCGGGAGTGTAAATGAAATCAATAAATCTACACAGATTGTCAAAAAATTAAAACTTGTCGGCAGTGCCTTAAAGATTTTAAAGAAGACTGCTTTTATAAAAGGTATGTTTAATAGCTCTTTAGAAGTCGCCAAATTCGAAGGAGCCAAAATAAAAACAGTTTCCGGAATAAGGGGTCAAATAAAAAAAGCGGTAAATAAACCCGAAGGGTGTTTCCGAGCTACTTTTGAAGATAAAATTTTATTGAGCGATATCGTGTTTTGTAGAACATGGGTTAAAGTGGATGTAAAGAATTTCTACACTCCGATCACAAACTTGTTACTTAAAATAGATTGCAAGAATGCGTGGTCTGGTATGAAAACACTGGGACAGTTGAAGAGAGAAAATAGTTTAAAATTCAAACCTAACAAAGATTCCCTTTATGAAAATATTCAAAGGGAGGTTAAAGTATTTAAACCTTTTAGAATTCCAAAGGCGCTTCAGAAAAGTTTGCCGTACAAAGACAAACCTAAAAAGGGCGTTATTAACCTACAGAGGAACATAAATAAAGATAGAATAGCTATGGTGAAGAGTCCTCATGAGGCTAAAGTGTCGCACATTATGAAAGTTATCAAAACTAATTATGATAAGAAAAATGCCACCTCTAAAGCTGCAGCTGTCGATAGAACAATCAAACATAAGAAGGCGATGGAAGAAATTGAATGGAAAAAATTGAAACGGCAGAAACAACTGAAGAAAAAAGTCTGTAGAGCCATGAGCAAAATGGGCAAAACTAAAACTTGAATCGAAATAGATTTTTGAGGTCAACAAAATGCCATGGAATAAATAATATTTTTTTAAATTACAATCTTAAAATGGATTAAATTAATTTTTCCATTTGTTTATTTTAATGATTTATATTGAACAGTGTAATGAGATTTTTTTTATACATGTTAGTAAGCTATCACTAAAATATTTCCCTAGAATATTCTAAATTTTGTGAATGCATTGAATCAATGTAACTTATATAAATTAACATAAAATTTAATTCAATGACAGCAAATTAGCAATCTATATTTGTACTTTATTGAAACTATAGTAAATCAATCTCTTTTATGCGGTAGATCAGAAATTTCTTGTATATATAATTTGAGATATTGTTTCCAAAGATTTAAAACACGCTAACTATATATGAAAAATTAAACTAATATGCTTGAATTGGCTTCGTAATATTTAGTTATATCAATCAGTGGTCATTGATATTCATGACTAATCAGTTTTCGCCAAATTCTTTGGCTGTATACATTTTTTAATACATTTTGGACATAATGTATAATACATAACACTTCATTTAACTCTTTGCCCGCGCCATCAAATTTAGCGAACATACCCTGTACGCGGCTGCTTTTTTGGTTATATAAAGCTTGAAACTTCCATGACATCTATGCGTGTCACCCGCGCTGAGGGCATGATCGCCAGGACATGTATACATGTCATACGCGGTGATAGGGTTAATATTGTTATCCAATAATGTATAGTATAATGTGAGTATAAATCTGAGTAATAACAATGAGTATAAATCTTTACGTATATCGTTATAAGAGGCCCAGATCTGTTGTAATTCCCTCTTGAACTTCAAACTTCTTACCATTATAGGATCATTTTCTATACAAAAATGTTCTAGTTTATCAGCCAATCCCAATCCGCCATTTACTGTATTTAATGTGAAACGCGTAGCTACTTTGCTACAACTGCTTTCCGAGTCATTAAGACGTTGCAGTCCGGGGGATGCGAATTCGAGTCCTCGTGGCGCCAGAGCAGCGGTCCGGGGGACTCGTATGCTAGTCCTCGCGGCGCCCAGAGCGACGGTCCGTTATTTTTTTTATATATAAAATTTGGGACGGATTTCCGATGAAAGGTCAAAAATTCTTCACATGATTTATTTTTTTTATTCCAAAGTCTCACAAATGTTTCGATTTATATACAGTATGATGCTTTTATATAATTGTAATATTTTATTCATAATTAAACGTACTGTTCACAAAAAAAATAATTCAATTTCATTACAACGCAGACCATAGTTTGAAGAGCTCCGAGTTAAAAATATTTCCTCATACAGAGATCCATTCCAAAGAGAATACCTCAATTTCAATAAAATGCTACACATTTCAATTTTTTTCCAGCTCCAGCGAAAAGTACCGCGCGAGATCGCCCGGACTGTAACGTGTTAATTATCGTAGGTTCACCTAACATTCTGACCAATTCTTCTTCATTCAACGTGCGATCCTCCAATATTTCTTCGATATCTTGAATATCCATATCATCAAATTCTTCTCCACCAACACCACACAAATGTTAATTGTCTTTTGGTATTCAACCTCTATTGGTGGTAACATTTTCTGCAGGGACTACTTCTGGCCACAGCTTTTTCCAGAAAGAATTTAAGTCGATTGATTTATTTCTTTAACAGATGCAGAAACAATTTCGAATAGAATATTTTTCCAAACTTGTGCGACTCTTAAATTTTCATCTTGATCGATATCATTTAATATTTTTTCTAATGTTCAACAAATATAATACACTGGGCTGGCTGTACAAATCGAGCATGGTAATTCATTTTTAATTATTGTATGTTTCTGAAACCGTGTTATACAAAAATGTTTCACAATTAATTAGCCTGTTTTTTATAAAACCCTGTTATAAAAGGCTTGGGGTGTATTGTGTCGTTGATATTTTTCATTTATTTCCATACCATTGTGAAATTTATAACCAATTCATATAAGTTGCATCAGCTGCCATGTTAGTTGTCAGATAAAATGTGTCACATTGTTACTTTAATATAATTCTCATACATACTTATATCTATTGACAGATATAATCTATTTTACTTTAAAAAATATATAATATGTATGATGTTCTTGTTGTTTTAAAAATGATTAAATCAACATTTTATATAAGAAATCTCGGAATACATCGAGCTGTTCCTATATTTTATTTTGTAAATAATTGTTTAGGATATTTTAAATATATATTTTTAAATCTATACGCGTATTATTTACTCTGAAGCCTATTTTTATTGTAAAACGACTTTACGGTCACCCAGTAGTGGGTCGGATGTTAGACGTCGCCGGTCCTTCGCGTCGCGAGCGTCATCTGTCATCGATCCGAACATGGACGAATTTTTGAATAAAAAATACAAACTGACGAAGTCGGAGAACTTTGACGAGTTTATGGCTGCAATTGGTATGATTATACGATTATTGAATTTGATAATTTAACTAATAAAATAATAAATGTACAAAGGCAAAGCAATGAATATCGAAAACAGCAATAGAACTGTCATAAACGGTCGGCAAGTCATAAAAATCGTCGATAAAACGGTGAAGCTAACCTTAAATTTTACAAAATCATGAATTGATCTAATTCGATTGTCAGTGTACCTAAAAATACCAAAGCCTACAATATTTAATTTTAAGACATTTTTAAATTGACGTAATACGAATCGAAAATTGTTTCATGAAGGGATAGGCTATTTGCTACGCAAAGTTATTTCTGTTGTTTCGCCGACTCTGCAATTAAAAAAGGATGGAGACATTTACACTCTATCTTCTATTACAACTTTACGCACAACGAATATCGTATTTAAGTTGGGCGAAGAGTTTGAGGAAATTAAACCGGATGGATCTACGGTATACCATTTTTATTTGATACGATCATGATTTATATGAAGTATTTTGATATATATTATATATATTATATTTGCACAGGTTACAAATGTAATTACGATCGAGGGAAATAAGCTGATACAGAAGCAAAAATTCAAGGATAAAAATATTTCATTGGTAAAAGAATTTTCGGAAAATCAATTGACTGATGTCAGTATCATCCCTTTACATAAGTATGGAATAAATTGCAATCTTATAATTTACTTAATTCTTTTTAGATCATAACTGTGGATGACATCGTTTGCACCAGAGTTCATACATTAGTAGACGGATAATTTGACTGATAATTGCTCAAATATAATTATAATGTTGCCCAATATCGACCATTGTTTATAACATATTTAAATTATGTACACTATTTCTCAAATATATACTTCTTTTTGAATTTTCCCTTTTGTATTGCAGTATGCCATTATATTATTCAATAGTTTTTTTGTTATCATGTGGTGACATCAAAACTTGTTTGTTTTTAAAATTATCATGGTCACCTTGTGATCTTCTCGTAATTCTACATTTTCAATTCAGCCAACGACCTGTGAACATCCAAAAATTTACATTGTGACATACGACAATTATGGATCAATTTTTAAATAAAAAATACAAATTATCAAAATCTGAAAATTTTGATGCATTTTTGATTGCAATTGGTATGTAATGCCTTTTATATTAATGGAATTAATTAAATTATAATTGCTTTAATTTGTTATTAACAAATTATTTAACTTTTCAATCAAATTAAGTGGTTGTTTATATTGTTTAATGGTTAAAAAAATTACCTCATTTCTTTAAATAGATATTTACCTTTCAAATTAACTATTTCACTGAATCATGGTCATACATACATGTTTTTTGGTTATAAAATGTGATCTTAACATTATCAATGCAATAAATAGATGGCTAGGAACCACAGTAATTATGATAAAAATATATGGAACTAATAAAAACAAATATAGTTATGATGTCATACTTATACACCATTTGAAAATGCAAAATTCGCTCTCACAAAAACATATATATTTTTTAAGTAATTTTATTATTCAAGGTTTGGGTGTAGTTTTCCGGAAAATTTTTAACGCAGTCTCCCCAATCATAGAAATGAAAAGAGACGGCGACGTATACACGATGATAGCTACAGTGCCTTTGCACACTATGACAGTATCTTTTAAGTTGGGAGTAGAATTTGAGGAAAAAAAGCTAGACGGATCCATAGTATATTTTCAATAATAATTAATCATGCTAGTATTCGGTAAATGTCGCAGTCAGTTATATCTCTTATCATTACAGGCTCTCAACTTAATCACAATTGAAGGAAACATATTAACACAAATTCAGAAACATAATGGGAAAACGATGATGTTTGTCAAAGAATATTCAGAAAAACAATTTACAGAGGTCAGTGTACTAATTAATCAGATTTTTACTATTTATTATACCATCATCATCATTTGCCAGCCCCAAGGCTCTCACTCGCTGAGGGCATGGGCCTTTACAAACTCTCGAATGGCAGTCGAGGCCAAAGGAACTTGAGGCTCGTTCACGCGTGACGTGAGGGCTCCCCTTTCGTGTCCATAACGCGGGGACCTGAGCTGTCTTGGTATGCGGTTTTTTGTAAAGAGTTTCGCTCTCTTGGCCATTGCTGGCAT